>CM019168.2:26810673-26821183 GCA_009739505.2 Apolygus lucorum | reverse complement strand
TTGGAAAGTGAAAATGTTTCAGAAACTGAGGAAACGTTGTTTTTTCCCTGGTCCTCTGATTCATCTACTTTTGAAAGAAGCCGCCAGACAGCAGCACCTCATAGTTGGAAATGAGGGACCAGCTGATTTTAAGCCCATAGTAATTTATTTTTGGTATTTCACCTTCTAATTAGCATTGTAAATTTTTATTACATCGTTTGGAAAGTGAAAATGTCTCAAAAACTGAGGAAACGTTGTTTTTTCCCTGGTCCTCTGATTCATCTACTTTTGAAAGAAGCCGCCAGACAGCAGCACCTCATAGTTGGAAATGAGGGACCAGCTGATTTTAAGCCCATAGTAATTTATTTTTGGTATTTCACCTTCTAATTAGCATAGTAAATTTTTATTACATCGTTTGGAAAGTGAAAATGTCTCAGAAACTGAGGAAACGTTGTTTTTTCCCTGGTCCTCTGATTCATCTACTTTTGAAAGAAGCCGCCAGACAGCAGCACCTCATAGTTGGAAATGAGGGACCAGCTGATTTTAAGCCCATAGTAATTTATATTTGGTATTTCACCTTCTAATTAGCATTGTAAATTTTTATTACATCGTTTGGAAAGTGAAAATGTCTCAGAAACTGAGGAAACGTTGTTTTTTCCCTGGTCCTCTGATTCATCTACTTTTGAAAGAAGCCGCCAGACAGCAGCACCTCATAGTTGGAAATGAGGGACCAGCTGATTTTGAGCCCATAGTAATTTATTTTTGGTATTTCACCTTCTAATTAGCATTGTAAATTTTTATTACATCGTTTGGAAAGTGAAAATGTTTCAGAAACTGAGGAAACGTTGTTTTTTCCCTGGTCCTCTGATTCATCTACTTTTGAAAGAAGCCGCCAGACAGCAGCACCTCATAGTTGGAAATGAGGGACCAGCTGATTTTAAGCCCATAGTAATTTATTTTTGGTATTTCACCTTCTAATTAGCATTGTAAATTTTTATTACATCGTTTGGAAAGTGAAAATGTCTCAGAAACTGAGGAAACGTTGTTTTTTCCCTGGTCCTCTGATTCATCTACTTTTGAAAGAAGCCGCCAGACAGCAGCACCTCATAGTTGGAAATGAGGGACCAGCTGATTTTGAGCCCATAGTAATTTATTTTTGGTATTTCACCTTCTAATTAGCATTGTAAATTTTTATTACATCGTTTGGAAAGTGAAAATGTTTCAGAAACTGAGGAAACGTTGTTTTTTTCCCTGGTCCTCTGATTCATCTACTTTTGAAAGAAGCCGCCAGACAGCAGCACCTCATAGTTGGAAATGAGGGACCAGCTGATTTTGAGCCCATAGTAATTTATTTTTGGTATTTCACCTTCTAATTAGCATTGTAAATTTTTATTACATCGTTTGGAAAGTGAAAATGTTTCAGAAACTGAGGAAACGTTGTTTTTTCCCTGGTCCTCTGATTCATCTACTTTTGAAAGAAGCCGCCAGACAGCAGCACCTCATAGTTGGAAATGAGGGACCAGCTGATTTTAAGCCCATAGTAATTTATTTTTGGTATTTCACCTTCTAATTAGCATTGTAAATTTTTATTACATCGTTTGGAAAGTGAAAATGTCTCAGAAACTGAGGAAACGTTGTTTTTTCCCTGGTCCTCTGATTCATCTACTTTTGAAAGAAGCCGCCAGACAGCAGCACCTCATAGTTGGAAATGAGGGACCAGCTGATTTTGAGCCCATAGTAATTTATTTTTGGTATTTCACCTTCTAATTAGCATTGTAAATTTTTATTACATCGTTTGGAAAGTGAAAATGTTTCAGAAACTGAGGAAACGTTGTTTTTTCCCTGGTCCTCTGATTCATCTACTTTTGAAAGAAGCCGCCAGACAGCAGCACCTCATAGTTGGAAATGAGGGACCAGCTGATTTTAAGCCCATAGTAATTTATATTTGGTATTTCACCTTCTAATTAGCATTGTAAATTTTTATTACATCGTTTGGAAAGTGAAAATGTTTCAGAAACTGAGGAAACGTTGTTTTTTCCCTGGTCCTCTGATTCATCTACTTTTGAAAGAAGCCGCCAGACAGCAGCACCTCATAGTTGGAAATGAGGGACCAGCTGATTTTAAGCCCATAGTAATTTATTTTTGGTATTTCACCTTCTAATTAGCATTGTAAATTTTTATTACATCGTTTGGAAAGTGAAAATGTCTCAGAAACTGAGGAAACGTTGTTTTTTCCCTGGTCCTCTGATTCATCTACTTTTGAAAGAAGCCGCCAGACAGCAGCACCTCATAGTTGTAAATGAGGGACCAGCTGATTGTAAGCCCATAGTAATTTATTTTTGGTATTTCACCTTCTAATTAGCATTGTAAATTTTTATTACATCGTTTGGAAAGTGAAAATGTCTCAAAAACTGAGGAAACGTTGTTTTTTCCCTGGTCCTCTGATTCATCTACTTTTGAAAGAAGCCGCCAGACAGCAGCACCTCATAGTTGGAAATGAGGGACCAGCTGATTTTAAGCCCATAGTAATTTATTTTTGGTATTTCACCTTCTAATTAGCATTGTAAATTTTTATTACATCGTTTGGAAAGTGAAAATGTCTCAGAAACTGAGGAAACGTTGTTTTTTCCCTGGTCCTCTGATTCATCTACTTTTGAAAGAAGCCGCCAGACAGCAGCACCTCATAGTTGGAAATGAGGGACCAGCTGATTTTAAGCCCATAGTAATTTATTTTTGGTATTTCACCTTCTAATTAGCATTGTAAATTTTTATTACATCGTTTGGAAAGTGAAAATGTCTCAGAAACTGAGGAAACGTTGTTTTTTCCCTGGTCCTCTGATTCATCTACTTTTGAAAGAAGCCGCCAGACAGCAGCACCTCATAGTTGTAAATGAGGGACCAGCTGATTTTAAGCCCATAGTAATTTATTTTTGGTATTTCACCTTCTAATTAGCATTGTAAATTTTTATTACATCGTTTGGAAAGTGAGAATGTCTCAGAAACTGAGGAAACGTTGTTTTTTCCCTGGTCCTCTGATTCATCTACTTTTGAAAGAAGCCGCCAGACAGCAGCACCTCATAGTTGGAAATGAGGGACCAGCTGATTTTAAGCCCATAGTAATTTATATTTGGTATTTCACCTTCTAATTAGCATTGTAAATTTTTATTACATCGTTTGGAAAGTGAAAATGTCTCAGAAACTGAGGAAACGTTGTTTTTTCCCTGGTCCTCTGATTCATCTACTTTTGAAAGAAGCCGCCAGACAGCAGCACCTCATAGTTGGAAATGAGGGACCAGCTGATTTTAAGCCCATAGTAATTTATATTTGGTATTTCACCTTCTAATTAGCTTCATATAAATTATCAAGGAGTAAAATGTCGCAGAAACTGAGCTAATGAAGTATTTTTTTTATGTGGTTCCCTGCTGCAAGAATGACAGGTTAGTGTGGTTCCTTGCCACCAGAATGCGGGTCAGTCTGGTCCCCTTTTTGATAAGAGATAAGGCAGGTTAGTGTGGTCCCTTTCCGCCAGAATGCGGGTCACTCTGGTCCTCTTTTTGATAGGAGATAAGACAATCAGCTATTTGGAAATGAAGGACCAACCTTTTAAAGCCTATTGTCTTTTATATCAGTTATTCCACCTTCTGATTAGCATTATATAAATTATCAAGGAGTAAAATGTTGCAGAAACCGAAGAAATTAAGTTTTTTTCTACATGGTTCCCTGCTGCTAGAGTGCAGCACCTGCAGTCCTTAAATTGTGGAAAAGAGGGACTGGCTGTTTCAAAGCCTATAGTAGTTGATATTTGGTATTTTACCCTCTAATTAGCATTGTAAATTTTTATTACATCATCTGAAAAGGTTAAATGCCGCAGAAAGCGAGGTAATATTGTTATTCAAGCTGGTCCCTTATTACACCTATGAGCAGTTGGTTTATTTCAACCGAATAGCAGATGGTTTATACATGCACCTGCAGTCCTTAAATTGTGGAAAAGAGGGACTGGCTGTTTCAAAGCCTATAGTAGTTTATATTTGGTATTTTACCTTCTAATTAGCATTGTAAATTTTTATTACATCATCTGAAAAGGTTAAATGCCGCAGAAAGCGAGGTAATATTGTTATTCAAGCTGGTCCCTTATTACACCTATGAGCAGTTGGTTTATTTCAACCGAATAGCAGAAGGTTTATACATGCACCTGCAGTCCTCAGATTGTGGAAAAGAGGGACTGGCTGTTTCAAAGCCTATAGTAGTTTATATTTGGTATTTTACCTTCTAATTAGCATTGTAAATTTTTATTACATCATCTGAAAAGGTTAAATGCCGCAGAAAGCGAGGTAATATTGTTATTCAAGCTGGTCCCTCATTTCACCTATGAGCAGTTGGTTTATCTCAACCGAATAGCAGATGGTTTGTACAAGGGCATAAAAAGGGCCTAGAAAGGGCTCTCGGCGAGACGTAATATCCACAAATGTCGCGTGAAGTCGAAGAAGAAGTCTGGTTCCTCAGTTCCCCAGTTACTCTGGTCCCTGTTTTAGTGTCACCCGCGTACGAGAACTGTACGAGACGAAAGAAGTGTATTGGGCGTACTGAGTTGATTGTTTAGTTTAAGTACGTTTCCCATTGTTCCTTCGTATTGTCGTTCATTCACTTCGTTTTAATTTCATAGTTTCGTCGTTGTCCTCGATTATTTTGAACCATGAAGTCCGACGGGGAGTGCGTGTTGGCATCTTCCCCCGCACACAAAGTGTACGAAGCGACGTACTCTCGGGTCAAATGCGACTACAGAGATCTCTCGGAAAAATTCAAGCACAAAAAGAAAGATTTCTCCAAGCAGTACGCGCACATATATTCGAGAAGATCGGAAAAGATGAGGTCTCAACTCACGTATCGGGTCAGAGCGGAGTGGGGTGAGTTTATGATTATGCCATTACCCCCTTCCTTCTCATTCACTAGTTTTCCCATTCATACAGAATACTGTCTATTGATGATTCGCTCGAACTTGTTTCGTCGTTCATGCTCTTGTCCATTGAACTAGGTATCCTCTCTAAGCTCACTTTCTCACGATAATCTTGGTTTGAAAGTTCAATTGAAGGTTTCGTATGTTGGCGTAATTGGGCCATCAAAGCAAGAAGTGAGTAAAGATTTTTCCACAATAGCCCTTTTTTAGGACGTCCCACAGACTTGGGCGACCTTATGCGATTAATCTCAGGAGAAAGAAAAGACAATCATCAATGGACAAAAAAATAATAATACTTACTAAAAATGATTAAATCGATACCTTAAAGCACAAAGGAGCTATGTCCATCCACCTTCCACATTTTCTATTCTTTTTAATTTCAGAAAAACTCAAATTCAATAAAACTATTATTGAGTTTTCTTGACGATAATAGCTTGAAAATTTATTGAGGAAATTAAAGAATTCAGTGAAATAAGCCATTATTTTAGGGATTGTGCGTTGGTGATAATTTCTTTTGCGTTTTTCTCAAAACTCCGTTTTTGGACATAGCTCCTTTGTGCTTTAAGGTTATTTTTATTTAATAAAAATAACCACATAAAAATCCATTTTAAATCATTCTGAATCTAAAAAAAATCCGCGAAAATCCATAGGTTTAGGTATTTAAGTTACGTACAGCAATGTGCAAAGTGAAAAAAAGGCAGTTTGAGTGGGTTAACTTGCTATGTTAAAAGAAAATTGCTATGAGACATTTTTTGTTGGAAATACCTTGTAGAATCGAACCCTGAAGTTTAGCCGTATCTTTCTTGGACACCCTGTATACCTGTACAAAATGACCCTATGGTTTTTTTAGGACGTCCCACAGTAAGATTTGGGCGTCCTTATGCGTCTGGGGTGACGGAAGACAACACTCAACAGAAAAAAATAACCACACAGTAGGTTATACCTACGTTTTAGACCATTCTGAATCCAAATCCGCGGAAAAAACCATAGGTGTATGTCTGTGTGTATGTGTGTGTGTGTGTGTGTGTGACAAAATCTTGTGTCGTCTGCCCAGGCCTTAGTTCTCAACCGATTTTCCTGGTTCTTTTTTTGTTCGTCGCAGAAACCTATCTAGTTGTGCGCTACGGCGCCGGAATTTCGAATTTTGCTTTTCAAGGGGTGAAAGGGGGGTTAATGCTTAAAAAACGTGCGTTTGATGGGTTTGATGGGATAATCTTGTTAATGTCAATGTTACGACGTATTTCCGCTTTGGTGCCAGACTGGCATCATTGCCGAGTCCCGGGGGGGGGGGGGGGGGACTCGAATTCGCATGTTGGGTATCGTAGATCATGGATTTTAAAATGCTGTTCAGATTCGAGGCTCTCATGCCGCTAGAAATGTTATGGTGGATAATGGTTTGGGGGGGGGGGGGGATCACTATTTCTTGCCTAAAATGCTTAATAAATTACATCTACAGAAACAGTTTTATCGCTCACCAACTGGTTAAACTGATCTACCGCTTATCCAATGGGACGTCCCCTGGAATGCATGCATTACTAAACAACATGTTTTAAATAATAATTTAATTCTGTTCTATTTTAAATTATGGCTTGCAGCTTACCTGTCATGTGCTTTCCAAATTTTCTTTGTCAAATAACGCTACCTACTTTTCTCTGGATTCACAGGCGATGAAGTGGAGATCAAGCGCTTGGCCGATCTCCAGGATGAATCTGAAAGTGAGAGATGCGTTTTGATCGGAATAGTTTACAAACATCAGGAACTTCATCCCAGTATCCTGAAAGACATTAGTGAAGAGGTGAGCGCAATTCACTTCTCTTCCTTCCTCTAATACTCTTGCATTGTGATCAGTTACCCTTATCTCGCTGTCTTTTAATTGAATTTTTTGAATTATTCCAACTTACTTAATGATACAACTTTATTTTCGCAGTTGCAAGTCGTTCCTCAACAAAAAATGGTGCGATTCGTCGATGAGAAAGACGAACTGATCCTTGAAGACGAAGTTCAGAGGATACGACTCTGCGGGGATATCGACGTGCACTCTCTAGTGACAGGAGTGGTAATTTATTACTTTACTATCTGAAAAGCAGGTGAAAACGATTCCTCTGACTCTCCCCGCATCCCAATCCCGCTAACTCCTTCCACCACAGATTTCTCTGACTATCCTCGCCTCCCACTCCCTCCGACTCTTCTAACTCCTCCCCTCTACAATTCCTCCCACTCTCAAGATCCCTCTAACTCCTCCCACCACCGATTCCTCTGACCCCTCTAATCTTGCGATCGGCGCCGTGCATACGGTAGGGGTTTTATGAAATTAGATACCCGTAGAATCCAATTTAACTCTATACTTCGCAACATCTAATATACCTACCATACGTGTTTTCTGTTCATTATAGAAATTTTTTCAGTTTTACCATGTATTCAGAGGGTAAAGTGTACACTTTAAGGGAAAAATTGAAACAAATCACCATAGGGAAACTGTAAAAATTGTAGTTAAACTCGTTACATCTTCAATTGAGACTGCATAGTTGTATTTCCGTACATTCACGGTTACCGTAAAACCGTCAAACTTTACCCCACCAGAGGTAACTTTACCCCAAAAAGTGAGAATCTTCAATTGTGACGTAAGAGTGGTAGAACTTAGATAAAAGTTAGCTATTGTGTTTTCGTTATTCTCCAAATCCCAGAGAATCAATGCGGCTTGCGATGGCGCCTTTATCCATGTTATCAGCTGTTATCAGTCATAGTTTCCTGTTCAGCTGTTTTTGTCCTGTTTCTCGTGCTCCAAAATTTCTTCCATATCAGGTGTTTGGAGTGGATTTATCAGGCAAGCCCTCATCATATCACTTTCAATATCTTATTTTGAACAAAATACACTAATCAAATTCTCAAAAAAGTGTTTTCTTAGTTATGCCATTGTTTACCAAAAATTTGATGGTAACTTTACTCCAAAAACCGGGTATCTTTACTCCACTATAAAGGTTGGGATAAAGGTAGCCTCACTCAGATTTTTCTTATTTAATCTCGAAAAATATTTGAGTTTTATAATTTTCGCAGTGTTGAATATAAGGTTTCTAGAGTATCACATGTTGCAGAAGAAAGAGATGGGGAGAAGAAATTAGAAAAAGCTCGGTACGCGCCCCTACCGAAACTTTACAACAATGATATGAACATAAACGTGCTTTGGTCTCATAAGTTGTAATTTACAATATTATTTACTCATGGGTTAACTTTGAAATTTACCATTGCAATTCATTTGAATGTTATCGAATGTGAAACAGACTTTTTCTGTGATTTTGTTAAGTCATTCGTTTATCGTTTATTGTCCCTTAATATTTCTTTACTTCTAGAAAGTTTTGCTCTACCTACATAAGTCTGTCTATACTGGAAGACTGAAATTGTGATCTCTCAACCAGAAATATTGCATTTCAAGCAAATTCGTTGAAATAAATGATCATTGGAATTTATATTTTTCTTAGGTATAACTTGTATTTTTCAAGCTAAAAAGTTCAATTTTTTAGAATATACTTTATAATAATATTATAAATACTTGATATTATCAAGTATTTCTGGGGTAATGAATTCAATCCCGACTAGTAACATTGCACCACTGCCCGTTTCTGTAGCAATAACCGTGAGTTTTTCAGAGTGGAGTAAAGATAGACGCACTCGTAGGTAACTTTATTCCAACATTTAAACAATTAAATAGGGGGGTTACAATTATTTGATCAATGAACTCGACCACTCAAAATGTTCAGGAAGCCCCGAAGATCAATTCACTTATTTAAAAACATCAATTTAACCCATTTCGAGTGGGAGAAATTGTATTTGGAACTGTTTTGGAGTAAATCTTGGGGTAAAGTTTGACGGTTGTACGGTACTACTTTATCTAATGGGGTGTGCGCATGGGTAAGAAAAACTGTTCATTGTTATTTTTAATCTAAACTATACTCTTGCCTTTATTTGAAGAGCTCTGGGATTTTTGAAGGCCCCGAAGGTTCGGCATCGCTGCAAGAATCCAAGCCCCAGCGGAAGGTCGAGGTATACCTGCGCGACCCCTCCGCCCGTGAACCCCCCCCAACAGTTTACCCTCTTCTGCTAATGCACACTTGATTCACAAATTATTTCGATCATCCCATCACCAAAATCGTGATCAGCGAGAAAAATTGAACATATCGAGTATAAACTCGAGGCAGGTACGATTAAAACTCAGCAGCCCTCTCCCGGCCAATCCACCCAAACGAATTACGCCCTCTTCGCCGAATTACAGGAAATTTGGACTCATTTTCATCAGAATAATTAGTACGTTACGAATTTAAATTACAAAAAATGTTCACCGAACGATAAATAATTAAATTGTATGTTGATAGAAGAGGAAGAAGGAAGAGGGATGTTGGGTTTTGACCGCGAAGGGTTGTGACCGTTTTCACCGCAAGGTTTCACCGCAAGGGTTTTTACCGTAAGGTGAGCACCTTGCAACGTTGCCACCTCTTGGCAGGGAAGGGGTTTTGGAACCCGCGGTCCAGAGCTCTTTAAATAAAGGCAAGAGTATAGGCCACTTTCTGAGAATTTTGACACCAACCGCGACCTTCTAGGATGAGAAGATTTTGAGGATTTAGAGGATTTTGAATCCTGCTCAAATTTCAATGTTTTAGAAGCTTTGTCAATTTACCATGTTTTTGGAGGGCCTAATTCTCCGAAAACAAGTTATTTATTATTAGATTAAACAAGTTATTATTATTGTGATATATATCGTGAACTCTTGTCTTTTTAAAACGTCATTTTCGTCTATATTACAGGTGGTTGCTCTTTTGGGTAGAGTTTCATCTGACAGATTCAATGTTGAAAAAGTCTGCTATTCGGGACCAATGTCTCCGTCTGGGCTCACCCTCAAAGCCCAGGACCCAGAAAGGTAAATTTAAATAGATTAATTTTGTCTAGATTTCATCAGTAAAATTCCACATTCAACTCTCACGTGGCAACATGTGGTTGTGAAGCAGATTTGGTGGAAAGTTATACTTCTGGAGCATTCCACTGTAGGAGTGTGTTGGTCCAGGTATTTCCCTGGTACGGTTCCAACGGTTCTGGTGACAAAGATGTAACAGTTACAAATTACCTGTACAGTTCCAATACCTGTTCCATGCTAACCAGTCTAGAAAATAAGAAGCTAAGGGCACTTCCCGGTTCATGGAACTGAACCAGTAAGGGCACGGTTATTTCAGTTTCACGGTTCATGGATGTTTTACGCTGTGAAAAAAATATGCGTGCTTCTACAGTATTAGTTCAAGGTACCTGGAGATTGTAGTTTTGAGATTAGCTTCAATGCATATTATCATCTTCCTATACAGTCGGTTTATGGATACGAGGAATCTATGTGCCACACCCACTTACCAGACGTTTTCTAGTGCTTTTTCATTTCAAAATGTCTTTGGAAATCTGAATTAGGTATGATAAATTATGATCACACTTAATTACATTTTAGTTAATTTGTAACCCTGGAATAATATGACCCTGAAAAACCTGGAAAACTCGGGGAATTTTTTTTTGTTAGAATCGCTGGACACCCTGGAAATTACTTGA
>CM019168.2:26623036-26810573 GCA_009739505.2 Apolygus lucorum | reverse complement strand
ATGAATGCACACACACACTACACCACGCACGTGTGGTGAGTAGTATTTTGTAGTATCCAAGAGACTTCTCAAGGGTTTCATAACTTTTCTGTGCATGGATACTTTCTCAAAGAGTTTTGGCTAGCTACGGCTAGCTACGTCACGATTGGCTAGCTCGTCACACCATTCAAATCTTCGACTTTCCTTAGCTTCTCTGATTTTTGAAAAACATTTTCTCGACGAACAGACCCGATTGCCGTTATTCCTGAGCCATACTCTTTTGAAAAAAAAAAATTAAAAAAATTGACTGAAAAACCCCATTGTTACATGACAAGGGAAAAAAAATATTTCTTTTTGAATCTATGTACTTTTTGTGAGGATCGCAAAACATGCGCAAAGCCCACCTACTTTTTTATTTCAAATGGGAACACACATTTTTTTATTGCAGATTCGGATTTCACACGAAATTTCATGAATGTTTGACTCCTCAGTTGATTTTTCTACTGCACGCAACCCGCCTCCCTGGGCGCTTAAAGTTATGAGAGTCTAGCCCCCAACAATCCTTGTCAGGTTTCAGCGCTACCTCCCGTCACTTCAACGAACTACCATTCCTGATTACCATAACTACCATTCTAAAAATTGTTGTCTCGCAATCGTTTTTGTTTCTCTCATAGTTTTCTCTCTGAACTGTTATGGATGTGCCCAAAGTCATTAAATTTCAAAGCTGATCTCCAAAATCGTCCCTGGTTCCTATTTTTCAGTTTGGAACAGAGATGCGTTCCTACTGCAGGTTAGAAGGATGCGCTCACAAGCCTGATCAAACTTGTTGAAGTGGCGGGAGATAGCGCTGAAACCCAACAAGGGCTGCTGGGGGCTAGACTCTCATCTCAAAGTTGCGCAAAGAATCGATTGCGCCCAAAATCAGATTTTTGAAAACCCCAAGTGTGGCACATGTTTTTTCATTATTTTTCGACGCTGAATCGCGAGGTGGTATCCATTTTTGAAATTAATTCGAGTGTACGCCGAGCAGTTCCCAGATAGGGGCCACCCCAACAGACACACGATACCTTTTCTAAAAACTCTACATTTCAGGAACGCTGTGATTTCCGAAAATTTCCTTTTAATTTCAAATTCTCTCATCGCGCATACATTGAAAGTTGTTCCGTTGGTTATGCAGCAGTTCCCTCCACGCTAAGCGTCGTACGTAACAACATGCAACGTTGCTCCACAACATGGAAACCGGATCCCCATGAAACCAGCGCAGTGTATCGGACATTGTCGGAACTAATATTCTTACATATTCTGATCCTCCTTTTCACAATGAACGTTGTTCGATCAAAAACCGATTTTGTTTTGCCTGAAAGTAAAATTGAACGTTGCTCCAGCCACCAATTCAATTAATGTTATTTTCTTTCCCTCCTTCTTCCTCAACCGGGCTGGTGACCGTTGGAAAGCTGAGCTTTTGGGTCAACTTTTGGGGTTACAGCGGGAAATTAACCGGCAGTTTCAGTTAAGCCTACAAAAATTTGAAAAAACTGTACACTTCCGAGATTTTTGAGACTTTACTATTCGGGCTCATTTTTCAACACCTGAGTTTTCTTAAAAAAAAAAATTATTTAGCACTAGGGAGATAGAAAATTTAACGCTCTTTCCAACGGTATAATTACATTTGAATTTTGACGGAAAACCAACCGAGTTATGGCTGTTTTAATGGCGTAACGTCGAAAACTATCTTAAAAGTGAGAAAAGTCGGATTTTAAGGGGTTAGAAAAAAAAGTCGCGAATTAGTTTTTGAATCGAACCCTAACCGTAACATTGGTTCGACCTTAACCGTAACACCCTGTATATTTGATAATTTGTTGTACGGGGTAAAAGAGTACACCTAGACCTCTTTATAACACTCATCACAAGTAAACCATTCATATCTCTTATCTTTTAAACTCCTAATTTCGACGCTTATTGTGATTTTGGACCCCAGGTTTGTCGTTATCTCTCAAAGATAACAGAGCCTATTCATTTCCGAACGTTCAGTTCTCTCGCCTCCACCGCCTATCGATGTAATCTCAAGAGGCAAACAAATTCAAAAGCACAAAGTGAGGTGCTGGTGCAGTGATTGCAAATCGATAACATAATAAGTGCAGTTGCACACCTCATATAAGTTGGTACGTACTCCTTAGAGATATACTACTTATAATTCTCGAATTTTTAATATTCCTGTCGCTTCAACATAAAACTGTCTTTTGATAAGTGTTTGAAAACATGAAACAAACAAAACTGTTGGTACCTGCTTAATATCTTCGCAGCTGTAGGAATCTCTCTCAGAGTTTCTCGAATCACAAACATTTATGGTAATTCTTAAGGGGGTCTCAGTCGTTCGCCGTTCGTTCCTCGTTCCGTGCCAGTATTTCGCGAAATTGAAG
This sequence comes from Apolygus lucorum, assembly GCA_009739505.2. Classification (NCBI taxonomy): domain Eukaryota; kingdom Metazoa; phylum Arthropoda; class Insecta; order Hemiptera; family Miridae; genus Apolygus; species Apolygus lucorum. Next base: position 26,808,174 of record CM019168.2, on the reverse strand, counting down.
GCGCAAAAAAAGTTGTACCTAGATTTGAAATTTTAAAGGATTTTAGAAATTCATTAGTGCACGGCCCTAGGGAATTGAAAAATCAAAATCGAACAACAATTGCCAGAGAAAAATGGAAAAAACTACCGAATAAACGGTTTTTCCATATTTCTCTGGAAACTATTGTTCGATTTTGATGGTTCCAGCGGAACTCCATTCATCGATGGCCGGCCAGGGAAAAAATGCCTCACGAGTTTCAAGCGTCGAAATCCTACCATTTCCCACAGAATTTCAGAAAATTTGACGTTGAGCAGGGCTGCGGTTACAGGAGATGAATTTAAGGGATGGATCTAAGAACAGAAGACTACTTGAGAGAACTGTCGTTGTTTGAGATATTGGAAGATCCTAAAAGAGTTTTCAATGGAGACAAAAGCGAAGTTCGGAAGCGAGTTTAATTCTCAGATTTTATACAAATTGACTTGAGAAAAGATGAAGTTGAATTTTATATATAACTATTCTTAATCTCAGTGACCAATTTCTATAATTTATTATAATATAAATAAAATTACCCATTTTCAAAGTTCAATGTCGTGTCAATAACTGGTTCCTTCGTGTGTCGTAAACTGGATTTTGCATGTCAATAAGTGGTAACAAAACTCACTTTCGTAATTTCGGTGGAAAAATTGTAAATTCTAATCTTTTAAGGAAATTTGTGAATATAATTTCTTCAACAGACCCAGATCAACATGACACAGCAAGAAAAAGTAGAAAAAATCTTAACACGAACGAGTAATCATGAAATCACCCGAAAGTTTTGGTTGTAGTGTCTATAACTGGTGCCCTCACCCCTTACCTATAAAAACATTGAATAACTAATAAGATGGCGGAGGGGGAAAAAAATTCAAAATTTCCCTTTCTAAATTTTAAATTTTCGAGTCTATCTGCTTTGTCGAAAATCGCTAAAATGCGTTTTTCAATTCTATTTGAGAAACCTGTACACCCAGCATGGCAGTATATTTTTTATCTATTTCTTATTGTTATCGCAGGAAGAAAGAAGGAAGGCGTCAAGAAGAGTAAAAAACTTGCAAAAACCATCATCTCCTTCGGTGACGAGGAAACGCCTGACGCCACCTCTACGAGCTCCAGTTCAGAGAGTCGGCGGATCCCCGTCATCACTTCAGTGGTTCAAGTTTATGTGAGTGTCGTCCTATCGCTTTCTATTGCCTTCCTGCAGTGATTAAACAGCGCTCGAAGCCTTCTCATATCTCTCATTTTGTGCTGCGCTCAAATTGTTGCGAAAAGAGCAAGCCTGTCGCTGTGATATCAAATCCCAGCCTCCTGAGTCACTTTCAACGAAAACCGCAGCGCTACTTTTGACTTGGATATGTCTTTTACCTTGGGGTCTGTGAAAAACTGCGAATTATTACCAGTGGTTCATTATATTTCTATACAGGGTGTAAGCCTAACTGGTCTGCCAATTGTCTCTTAGCAATTTTTTTTTCAACGCTTTGTTTTCGAATTATTTTAACTTTAAACTTTTTTTCGTGATTTTGACCTTACGTCATTAAATCGGTCATAACTCCTTTAATTTGCTGTGTGAATTACAATTTGAGGATACCCTTGGAAAGAGCATTACATTTCCTATCGGATAGATGCCTTAACTTTTTTTGAGTCAGGGTTTGAGACATGAAAACGTCCTCTAAAAAGAGAATTTTACGTAATTTTGGAAACCTCGCATTTTTTCAATCGCAAATTGAACTACGAGAACCCATATTTTCTCGAGATGCAAGAACAGTAAAAACTGCGCTAGAATCTCAGCTTTCCAATGGTGAAATTAAAAAATATTTTACAACCAAATTTTTTTTCAACGAAATCAGCGCTCCGCCTCGAAGGTCTGAGGGGTCGGACGGTAGAAGTGGGTCGGTCGGTGCCGCAGTAGACCGCGAGGCCTCCGGAAACAGGAGGCCAGAGCACCGATTTCGTTGAAAAAATGCACGTTTTTCCGCGTTCAAACACGAATTTCTCCCCTAAATTCGGTTGTAGAATATCTTTTGATTATACCATTGGAAAGCTGAGATTCTAGCGCAGTTTTTACTGTTCTTGCATCTTGAAAAAATATGGGTTCTTGTAGTTCAATTTGAGATTGAAAACATATTGTTTAGTAATGCATGCATTCCAGGGGACGTCCCATTGGATAAGCATTAGATCAGTTTAACCAGTTGGTAAGCGATAAAACTGTTTCGCTCGATGTAATTTATTTATTACTTTAGGCAAGAAATAGTGACCCCCCCCCCCCCCCTCACCATTATCCACCAAAACAATTCTAGCGGCATGGGAGCCTCGAATCTGAAGAGCATTTTAAAATCCATGATCTACGACACCCAACATGCGACTTCGAGTTCACCCCCCCCCCTTCCCTCACCAATGGTGCCAGTCTGGCACCAAAGCGGAAATACGTCGTAAGATTGAACTTTCATCTATTAGTTTTAGTAGGCGGTCCGTCGAGGTTCACATCCGACGTACTCAAGGTGAAGCACACAAAAAAACCACGAGATATGCAGTTCATGGTGTCCTGGCACCATGGTGGCACCATTATTAGTTCCATGGTGGCACATAGAATAATTCATGTAAATCCGGAGGTATAATGAGAATTTTTCCTCAATTTCAAAGGTTGGGTACAATTAGTAGCAGTGAAGGAACCGAAACATTGAAAAATTGGATATTTTGTGAATATTATCCCCCCACTTATCCCCTCCCCTTGCGAATTTTGGTACTCTGGTGAAATCATGTACAACTCGGAAGTCATTTTAATCAAAAAAAAAAGAAACACACAAATCGGTTGGAAATTGAGGCCTGGGAAGAGTTTATAAGATTATGCCCGCAAACGCACGTTTTTTAATCATTAACCCCCCCCTTTCCCCCCCTTAAAACGAAAATTCAAAATTCCGGCGCCGTAGTGCACAACTAGATAGTTTTTCGCGTCGAAGAAAAAAAGAACCACGAAAATTGGTTGTGAACTAAGGGTTGGGCAGACGACACAAGATTATGCCCAAAAACGCACGTTTTTTGAGCATTAACCCCCCCTTCCCCCCCCTTAAAAGGAAAAATTCGAAATTCCGGCGACGTAGTGCACAACTAGATAGTTTTCCGCGTCGAACAAAAAAAGAACCAGGAAAATCGGTTGAGAACTAAGGCCTGTGCAGAGTACACAAGATTTTGTCACACACACACACACACACACACACACACACATACACACACACACACACACACACAGACATACACTTATGGTTTTTTTCGTGGATTTGGATTCAGAATGGTCTAAAACGGATTACTGCGTGGTTATTTTTTTTTTCTGTTGAGTGTTGTCCAACTTCACCCCAGATCGATCGCATAAGGACGCCCAAGTCTTACTGTGGGACGTCCTAAAAATGCGAGGTTTCCAAAATTACGTACAATTTTCTTTTTAGAGGACGTTTTCATGTCTCAAACCTTGACTCAAAAAAAGTTAAGGCATCTATCCAATAGGAAATTTAATATTCTTTCCAGCAGTATCCTCAAACTGTAACTTACACAGCTAATTGAGTTATGACCAATTTAATGACAAAAGGTCAAAACCACTAGAAAAAAATTTTAAAGTTAAAATCACTCAAAAACGAAGGGTTTAAAAAATATTGCTATGAGACATTTTTTGTTGCAAATTAGTTATAGAATCGACTGGTACCGTATGGCAGACCAGTTAGGCTTACACCCTGTATAGATCACTCGCCTGCAAAGAAGAAGAAGAAAGTTCGGCAAATATTCGTGAGTGCTCGGTAAATGTTCGGGGTTTGGCGAATATCGTATGCGTGGCCAGGGTGCTTTTTCGCTTTTTTGCTTTTTGCTTCGTCGAATGTCGAATGTTCGGTGTTTGGCGAATATTCGGTGTTTGCCCAACACCGCATGTGTGGCCACGGCTTAACCAAAATTTTGACTTTATTGGCCCGAAAAAGTGTAACGCAAATCTGGGAGACCCGCGTTCGATTCCAGGCCTAGACATCAAACTTTTTTTGTCGTAATTTCGACAGTTTTCAATGTGGTATGCACCAAATAAAAAGTATGTAACAACGTTAAATGGTATGCATGAATGAAAACTTTATTTATAGTCGTTAGATTTTAGCGCTCTATTTTTCTAGGGCTGTCAATTCGGCCACTGCTATAAGGATGAGTATCGATATAAAAAAATCGATTTTCAGCCGATTTTTAATTGGGTCTATAAAATCGATTCTCTAAAAAATCGAGTAACAAAAAATCGATTTTAAAATCGTAGTCATGTTTACTTTTTTCAAAAGAAACACGATTAAAAAAATAATATTATGAAAAGCTGTGATCCTTGGCTCAGATTTTAATTAGTATAAACTCACCTAAGTGAGTTCCTTATTATGTCTGTTAATGCTGAATACTAATACCTAAGTTAGAGCTCAGTAATAACAGTTTTCTTTCATTGATAAAACATCATGAGTATCAAGTTACATTAAGTATCATAGTTATTTATGTTAGCAACAAATTAGCAAAACGAAAAGGGTAGTTCCATTCCAGTTCTGTGATAGGTAGTTCAATTTTACTTCTTCAGTTTTGTGGGGATTGGGGCCAGAAATTTCAACACTAAATAGTTTATCTGTTGTTCTAGTCTATTGTTTCCACTTCCACATAAATAATATTTTCATAAAGAAAAAATGGTCGATTTTTCAAAAAAAATCGATTCTCGACAAAGACGGTCAACTCAAAATCGATTTTTAAGGAAAAAATTGATTTTTTGAATAAATCGAGTATTGATACCCATTCCTACACTGCTGCCCTTTAGAGTGATCATTTATGATCGTGAATGCTGGAAAAGAGGCACGCCTCAATATGAACCAGGTTCACTTCTGTGATACACAGATGGGTCTGTGATGAATGGAAAAGCTGGCCTAGGGATCAAAGGCATATCAGCCTAACTAAACCCCTAGGAACAACAGCGACCATTTATCAGGCTGAAACCCATGCCATAGAAATATGCGCACAAGAGATCGCCAAAAAACGACTCAAAGGTACGAGAATTTACGTAATGTCTGATAGCCACGCAGCCCTAAAGGCCATTGCAGCCTACTCAATCATATCAAGGCTAACCTGGGATTGTATGGACTCCCTAAAGGCTGCGGCTCGGGGCAATAAGTTAACTTTGCCCTGGGTCCCTGGTCATGAAGGAGTAGAAGGCACTGAAGAAGCCGATCGACTCGCTAAGCAGGGATCGGAATCCCAATGCTTTGGTCCTGAACTCCTACTCGGAGTTACTAAGAGCTTCATTACTCAACAGGTTCAAAAATGGGAGGACAGCAAGAGAGCTGCTTACTGGCGCAACACTCCAAAGCAGAGGCAAGCCAAGCAGCTAATCACCATCTCCAAAAAAGAGCAAAAGCTCTACTGTCGCTAAGGAGGAAGGAGCTTCGCACCATTGTGGGTCTCCTGACTGGCCATTGCCCCCTGAGATACCATCTCAACAAGATGGGCAAGGTCAGGACAGTTGAATGTCGGCTCTGCTGCGAAGGAGTCGAAACAGCAGAACACATCTTCTGTGAGTGTCCTGCTGTAGCATCTACCAGATTCCGGCATTTCGGTAAGGGTACTCTTGTCCCGGCCGAAATTGCTCGGGAAACGCCCGAAAAACTTCTCCACTTTGTGAAAGAAGAGGTTTTCAAACGGGCACTTGAGTGAAAAAGGGAATCCTGTCACAATAGATCAAACTTATGGTCTAAGTGACTAAGGGCTTGCCCCGTCCCAAAAAAAAAAGAAAAACTGCTGCAGGTGAATTTGCAGGCACAGTTCGGTGATTAGTGGTTTGTATTCATATCTTCATCTAATTTCTCCGCTAATGGGGAAAATAATACCTAGACATACCTACGGCCTATGCTTTTCCCATCAAGGGAGAAATTTGTGTAGTTTGATATCACCTATTGAGTTAGGATAAAACATTGTGACTCTTGAATTTGAATAAGCAAGATATTTGAGCTGATGGTGGTTGTTTTGCAGGAGGAAGATCACTCTGGGGAGGTGGAGTGCGCCGTTGAAGCCACAGGAGCGCTAGACCTCGATCTCTCAAATAGCGACAACGAATCTAAAAATGAAAATGACTCACTGGCTCCCAGTTCTACGTAAGCTGTCTTTTATAACATAGTGTTAATAATAACACAATTCAATCTCATCGGTAAAACGAAGAGAACAATACGGTATGTTCTGTGAGAGGAATCTGGAGGTTGGTCCTTCACTTGAAGGGTGAAGAGCTGGACGAGTCAGTATGGCGGAACCTTTCATCGCTCAAGTTAAAGGCTAAGGAAGTAGAGTGACTTCAGTCTGGTGAGACCGAATGGTTTTTAAAGAAAGGAGTGGAGGGTAATGAAATCTTGTTCCCCCTTGGGATCGATTCCCAAGGTTGATTTATAAGGGAGTGTCTCAGCACACTGTGATTAAGTCCTCCCTCCCTCTCTGCAAGCAGAGAGGAAAACCCCTGGTCAAATACCGTGGGAGACTGTTAAACCCACAGTCAGGGGCTCCACACACATAGCTGTGAGTACCTGTTTGCAACGCACTACAGGTCGAGCTGGGTGTTCTAGCTCACCCTACCAACTATGCAGGTTGGTACCCGAGTTATTGGCAAGCCACACAACTCAGTGCCAGCACGACCTAGGAAGACTAGTCAACCATGGAAGTACCTGCCCTCAGCTTTCAGGCTTTGCTATCCAGCCTGGGTAATCAACCACGACCACCACGAAGCCAATCGCTGTCGGGGGGCAGGCAGGTGACACTTCGACGAAGAAGAGCACGGGTCTCCCCCCGCCCGTGGTACCGACTTTGTGTCTCAGATTCGCCAGTGTACTGGATTTCTCCAACACCTGAGGCCAGATCGGTCGCAGGCCTGTTAAAGGGAATGTTGCCCTGCAACTGCCACTTTACCCTCATCCCTGCCGTAGCAAGGTCCAAATATTATGGATTATTGTAGGAGGGAGACTATATGTAGTTCACTGGTTATAGTCGTGACCGTAACGAAGCTCACGCACTACATTAGTACCTTGGCACCCGTTTGTTTCCCAGTTGGGAGTTCACATGAGTGAACTTCCCAGCCCTACTGGGAAGGGCATGTTTTGGCTCTCTGTACTTGCTCAATCGCATACTCCTATTATTTAAGATTCAACAGTTCAATCTGATGTGGCGCTCTCGTAAGATGGGTATTACCTGCGATCTTCTACCGTACAAAGACCTTTTTCTATGATTTTTCAATTTCGAATGTTTATGACAAAATTTCAGAAGGCTCGTTTCCCAAAAACATATCCATGTTAAAAACTTACCTTGTTGTGGTAGAAATTAGTGACCATTATGTTCCTTCGTTCCAGTTCCGGGCTGAGACTTCTCTCCAATTCGCTGTTGGGCGACCTCATACCTGTATCGACATGTGATGAAAACCACTCTTCCGAAGATTCGATATCAGTGCCCAGCGTATCAGAGGTTTGTTTCTGAATCAAGAAGGAAAAAGATTTGAAAAGTGCCTATTCTAAGTGTATCATCTGATGAAAAGAATACCCGTATTTTCAGGAAGGCGAAACATCCAGTACAGGACAAACCGTTGAACACATCTCGGAATCAGGTATGTAGGGTTTATTTTCACTCAATTGACATTCATTCGTTTTATTCGGTCTTTTAACGAGATTTATGTCTGTTCAGCCGTATCTGAGTCCAACGAGAGCTATGCTTCTGACCGCAGAGCCTTGCTCGACAAATTGGAAAAGGCCCAAGAAACCAACGCTATCCTCTCCTCTCAGGTGATTCAGAATAACACGGCTTCCAAAATGACACAAGCGAAATTGGAGCAGAAAATTCAGGAGCTCCAGAGGTGAGAAGACAGATAAAAAATATATTTCAGTTTACTTAGTTCCAAATATTTGGCCAAGTTCCGGTCCACCAAAGGTCGCTTTTAGTGTGTTGGAAAGAAGTATGCCAAAAGGTGTGGTATCCTGGTGTTGCCAATCTGGTCGTTTATAAAAATGATCTACTTTGTGATGTTTGATGAAAAGGAAAGAAATCAGCTCTTGCTATTTCCATTTCCTAGTGGTTTCCAAGAGGCTGCGTACCAAAGTTCAGCACTCTACGATGATCAGGGGAGAACAGGGCTCTCTTGCTCATGCAGCTGATCTATAATTCCTAAGATTACAGATTTCGGCTGTATCAAATTCAGACATCTGATCGGGCTTGCCTGACTTATTTCCAATCTATAGTGATCTTGCTATACACCGAATTCCACTACCCTGGGTTGGACAATAGAGCAGTTGACGCTATATTATGGCTGCATCGTTCATTTAGCTTATCTGTCACTTCTGAATTGTTTTCTACCTCTCTTATGGTCTCCAAATTTCTGTACTTGAGCATGACCGGGGGAAAAGTCAGCTAGATTGCTCGCACAGCTTACCTGACACTCCTGAGATCCCTCCTACTACTTTCAGTGGTCTCCAAAAGGAATGAAAAGTTGGAAATCAGCACTCACACATTTGATTGGACTTGCCTGATTCTCTTGTCTGATTCTCTTGCGAACTGAATTGCAATGCCCTGAGGTGAACAGTACATAAGTTGATGCTATGTTACGCACTTCATCGCTCACCCAACCAATCTGGCTTCTCTGCATTGAAAATGTCTTCATGCGGATGTATACTAAAACTTCCAACACTATAGTTTGTCAAACTTTATGTTTTGTACCATCAGCAGATTCATGAAAATAGATGGTGAAACTAGTTGGTCAAAGAATCCTATGAGATTCATTTTGAGCCTCCGATGGAATTTTGGGTTTACTTATTTTTGGAATTTTTAGTAGGCACCAGGAGAACTGTATCATCCTGCTCCATTAGGTTCATGGATAAGTCCCATCAGTAGTATCCATAGCCTTATTGTGCTTTGTGTAAACCATTGGTGGATAGTCCAATATTGATATTAAATTATTTTCCTGGATACATTTGTTTTGCAGGGAAAACGATTCGCTGAAAGAATCCCTACGGAAGTATGTGAGTGCTGTGCAGCTCCTGAAACAAGATGGCACAGACTTCGAAGGCGACGAGCTTTATCAACAGAAATTAGTCCAAGTTAGTAAATCTGCTAAACCTCAAGGGGCGGTAAAGTGGGGTATGGAGGAAGATGTTTACGAATGTTGATGAATTCTTTCAAATTAGTTACAGGGTAGCTGCAGACCAGCACCTTTAGATTATCTCTCAACTAATTGCTTCCAACTTACACAACAAAGTTAGTGAAGTGGAGATGAGGAGGGTCAGCAAATCTCCCTCATTCCTACGATCGGGTGTAGAGATATTGACAATTTACCTTGATTGCTGTCTTATGTTCATCAGGTCGCTGAAATGCACGGAGAACTCATGGAGTTGAACGACCGCCTCCAGAGAAACATGGTCTCGAAAGACATGATCATCAAACGCCTTTACTTGGAGCTGGAAGCTTTGCGAGGTCCTCTCGGCCCAACAGAAATTGACGTCAGTACGCAGATAATCAGCCTTTGGGTTACATCGGTCTTCCTATCCGGATCTCAACGACAGCATCACGTTTACCAAGTACGTTTCATTCAACTCACAAATTGGAAGGGCACTCAGAATCGGGAGCAGGTTCTCAGTGTGATCTCTTCTGTTTAGAACTGTTATAAGATGCATTCTTGTTACTAATGATGCTACGCGTAGAACCTAATATTTCTATGGAACACTTCCTGTGGCGAAATAGTCCTCTTTCCTTATTTTCTGCTGGCACTATTTGTCGCTTTACTTGTAAGCTGCAAATAATTTTTTTGGTTAAGTGGTACAAATCATTTGGTTAAGTGGGGCCACGATTATGTACGCGATGAGTGTGCTATGCTGGCCAACCTTGCATGGGGAGGGGTGGCCACAGAGCCAGTTATGAGGGAGGCAGCTAATGGTCAACCAGCACTGATCGCTGACATTCAGGCCAATGGTGTCTGGGACAGTAGGAGGGTGGCGTTCTTCGACAACCGCATTATCAACGCCGACGCTCCTTCCTACTGCGCCAGAGAATGGTCAACAGTATCGCAGCAAGCTGCTCACGAAAAACATTGCAAGTATGGCCAAGCAGCAGAAGATGTTCGTGGCTCGTTCACGCCATTGATCGTTTCGTGTGATGGAGCTCTTTACAAAGAATTCCAGGCCTTTCTGGAAAGGGCAGCTAACAGGCTGTCTGAAAAGTGGGGAAGAGACCTGTCTGAGATCAGCGGCTTTCTGAAAGTTAAAGTTCAGATAGCAGTGTTAAGGGCTGTATCCATGAGACTAAGGGGCACCAGGAAAAAAAATGAGAAGTCTTGGGACAGAAGACGGAGCAATCCTGCCACTCCTTCGAGACTAAATGACGAGAGAAGCCAAGGAACTCTAGGATACAGTACTCGTCCAACGACTCCGAAAATTGGCTAACTTCAAGATCCACTCCGCCCTCAAATCATGAATAAATTATATTAATAAAAAAAAAATCATTGTACAATGGTCAATTTCTTTGTTAGTTGAAGTACATAGTATAAACGCAAATAAAGTTGAATAAAGTCTAATCATATGCCAAATGGTGTGGCACATAGCTTCCACGTATCCGATAGCTTCCACCTGATGCATGATCTGATGCATGGTAGCTAATCTCAAAACATCAATCTCCAAGTGCCTTGCACTATCAGTCCAGGGGCGATTTTCATAGGGGACCATCTACACCTTAGTCCAAATAATTCCTCTAAATTTCTTCGAAATCAAATGGAAAATGTAGAAGTTATGGCTGTTATAAGGAAATTTACTTTTGCCCATGTTGTCTGTTAGTATAGTCCGGGCATTGATTTTCATTGGGGACCATGTGCACGCCAATCCTCAAAATCCCTGAAAATTTCAACGTAATCGGACAATAACTTCGTATAGTTATGCGCGTTACAAGGATTTCATCACAGACAGACAAACAGGCACCGAACCAAAATAGATCAAGAAGGCCTAAAACGTAAAACACGATTGGGAATTATGATTTTGGAAAAGCAAAATTTGGACTCGGGAGCAAAATGAAGAATAAAAGTAAATGAAAGTGCTAATGACTAGGAGCGTCTCAATGGCTGCCAGTTCTGCCAACAGCGGCAGTTGGTTTTGAAATGTCAACAACATAATTCAGAGATGCAAAAGTCCTTGAAAAAACATGATGATTGAAGGACGCAATCATTGTCATTTCTGATGGGTGATCTGATTGGTGCAGTGGTCGAGTCATGAAGGAAGCAGTCGATGTACACACAGCATTGGATACCTTAAAGGTTTGTTCCATGCGAGGTGATTTCAGGTGCAGTGTTGGTGCGAGTGCAGGTTCGGGTTCTTGTGAGTTCAATGAGGAGTGGGGGAAGGTGTAGAGCGGGTGCAGAAATTTCTCAGTTCGTATACTCGTCACTTGAAACACGAAAAGTAGTTGAGAATTTCGTCGTCAGGGGCGCACCATCATCATCATTGTTAACACCGCTTATGTCTGCCCTGGCTGCGGCCAAGACAACGAAATTGGAAGACCAACGAGAAGAAAACGTGGGTTTTGACCAGCATCTGTGACCAGTTTCTGAAACGTGCGTTCATTCCTCTTGAAATTACTGGTTGTTGAGGTTAATTTTTGGAGCTTGAGAATAGTTTTAATCAGTTTTTTTTTCCCCATATTTCTCTGACAATTATTGTTCGAATTTGATGATTCCAGCTGCAATATTTCAATTCCCTATGCCTTTGCACTAATGAATTTCGGAAATCTTGAACATTTCAAATTTAGGTACAACTTTTAAAGTTTTTGCGCCAGGTATAACTGTTTCAAAATGTTTACAGGGGAGCTGTCAATAAAAAAAATCAAAATACCTTGAATAATTAAATTATTCGAGGTATTTTGATTTTGATTACATTCATTGAGAGCTCCCCTATAAACATTTTGAAATAGTTATAGCAAATTAGCAAATTTTGCTAAAATACGTTACCTGCTCAATTGGAACCAATCGACCAAACGGTCCGCTATCAGAGTGGTAGAAATCTGAAGTTTGGTATCCCTCCGCGATTTTCTTAGAAACCCGAAAATGCTCCAGAAATTGGATGTCGTCGTACGAAAGCACTGTTTTAAAATAATCCTCATTTTTACTACAAATCCGGTCGTCGACCGCAGGAGCTAGCTCATCCTCTAACTCATCCAGGATTTGCTCCAGAGGAAGGATTTGCTCCTCATCAAATAATAATGAATAAATTAAATTTTTGAGATCCATTATTCTCGTCGAAATAAAATAAAAACAGTTTCGAAATAAGAAAATTGGGGAGAAACAAAACGAACAAACGCTTGGCAAGAAAGATTTAGAACGAATAATACCAATTTAGCGCCAAAAACAAAAATGGACGTTTATTTCTGTAACCGAACCCAATGCTGCACCTCTTCCTCAGATAGTGCAGAATTTTCATGAACTCGGTGCAGAAATTTCATGAACCCATCGGGCTTGGGACACGGTTCAGTGTAGTCTGAGTAGAAAGTCAAAGTTAGGTTCATGAACTCGACCGCTTGGAACACATTTCACCTGCCCCCATCCCTGCGCGTGGCCACTGCGCCGAACTGGTTCATGAGTTCAGCTCGCTTGGAACCTAATGAATAAGAAGTTCGCCTGCTTGAAATCGTTATTATTTTTAAAAAAAATAAGGCTCATCATATGTTAATCATTGACAGATTCACGTTCGTATCGGCCCTGAAGAGTGGAACGTCTACAGGAGATACTCGGAATTCTATGACTTGCATCAGGAGTCAAAAAAGCAGTACCCCGTCGTGTCCGCCTTCCAATTTCCCCCCAAGAAAACCATTGGGAACAAGGTACTGTTTTTGCTCTCTAGTAGTCGTATTTTGATGCTTTAGCCTCACATTACCCCATGTTCCACTATAATTTTTTTCATTTTAACCCTTTCACTCCTGCACACCAAACACAAAATTTTTTCCTATACAGGGTGTCCCATATGTTATCCACCACACTTCGGGAGTCAATTCTACAACTAATTTTCAACAAAAAATGTCTCTTAGCAATTTTCGTTTAACCCTCTTAAAATCCGACTTTTTTGACTTTTAAGATTTTTTTCGTGTTTTTGATCTCACACCTTTAAAACGGTCATAACTCCCTTAAATTGCACTCAAAAATTAAAAATAAGGATACCGTTGGAAAGAGCGTGAAATTTCACATTAGATGAACCGTTGACAAATTGAGAAAAAACTGAACGCTAGAGTAGTTTTTTTTACCTCAAACTTTAAAATTTGTCAATTTCTGTTTTTTTTTTTTCAAAAATTTTGATGGTTTTTCCCCATGGAAACAATGTTTTTGCCAGAGAGGCTCAAAAGCTTAAAAACTTCTCCATTTCATCGGCTTTTCAACGGTCACCCAATTTTTAGTTTCACTGTGGAATTAGATGGAGAAAATGGTGTTTCAATGCGAAAAAATGTGCATTTTTTCAACGAAATTGACGGTTGGACGGGAGGAATCCGGGGTCTGCTCCGCCGCCCCTCCTCCCAAGCAAAACGTCGATTTCGTTGAAAAAATACTCGTTTTTTCGCATTGAAACACCAATTTCTCCCTCAAATTCTGCAATAAACCTAAAAATTGGGTGACCGTTGGTAAGCTGATGAAATGGAGCAGTTTTTAAGCTTTTAAGCCTCTCCGGCAAATACCTTGTTTCAATGAGGAAAAATCGTCAACATTTTCACCAAAAACAGAAATTGACTATTTTTCAAGTTTGAGGTACAAATACTACTCTAGCGTTTTGTTTTTCTCGACTGGTTAACGGCTCATGTATTGAGAAATTTTACGCTCTTTCCAACGATATCCTTATCTTTAATTTTTGAGTCTAATTTAAGGGAGTTATGACCGTTTGAATGGTGTTAGGTCGAAAACACGAAAAAAATCTTAAAAGTCAAAAAAGTCGGATTTTAAGGGGGTTAAACGAAAATTTCTAAGAGACACTTTTTGTTGCAAACTAGTTGTAGAAACTACTCACGAAGTTTGGTGGATAACATATGGGACACCATGTATATTTCAATTGTAATTATAATTCAATTATAGTTCTAAAGATGTCCTTTTTGTGGATTATTGTAGTCAGAATGACAGTTTTGTCTTATTAACATGTTTATTAGTATAATATGTTATGCATTTATTCTAAATTTACTCAATTTAGTTATAAATTGTTTATTTATTTATCTATCCATCTAGCTGTAGCAGAGGTTGTCATGAATGTGACGTAGGTAGGTTCTTGTTCTTGCTAGTACGATTTGGATGTAATATGACTCAAAAATAATGTCGTATTGATTGGAACTTGGCAAAACTTGAATACCTATTTTTGTATTTCTTCTTAGTTTGATTCAACAGCAGATCTCCATCTGTTGAATTCCAAAGTTCCAATTCACCTGCAATATGGTTAAGTGTTTGTTAATCGATATTTTCCTTGTTTTCACTTCTTTACTTGTTATACTTTGGTTTCATGTCTTCTACGGTGACTGCCTTTACAATTCACACAGGTATAATGCGACTTTGTCTATTTTTCAGGACTCAAAATTTGTTGAGGATCGACGCATAAAACTCCAACTGTACCTGAGGCGCTTGGTGAACCATTTGGTTGCGAATAATCCTCTGTTATCGTCATCCGCGTCCAAAGCTTGTCTCACTGCCAACATACCGTTTTTCGCGTAAGTACAAATATCATGTCCACAATCATGCATCTCCTGAGAAAAGTAAAATAGCGATGAAGTGTTTGATGGCTCCAAGCTTAGCTGACTAGTCAGCTTAGTGGACAACTCTAGGAGCGAAAATAGGGTGTTTGTAGCTGTTCATTGCATGTTGTGGTCAGACTTCTGTGTCGTCTGGCGGCTTCGTGAAACAACTGTAATCGACTTTAGGGGCGGAATTCATAGTCGTAACTCAAGTCAAGTAATTACTTTACTTCTGGAAGTAAAGAAATATCTCAAGCAAATGTTTAGTCTGATTCTGTGTTCGTAGTCCTCACTAAGTCAAGTCAAAACTTTACTCTGACCCAAGTAGGTGAGATTGATATCTAAGCGACCGTTATTAGATCGTTTAAGTTCACGAAAGGTAAGGGAAGTAGAAAAGTGTTGCTTGAGGTGAAATAGGTGTTAGATGATCAAGTCGGTTGTTGAGGCGATAATGGACTAGGAAGTCTCTGAATTTCGAGTATTTATATACCAGGTATGGGCACAACTGGGCATCGCTGGTATGTGGCATCCTGGCTCAAATTGGATACGCTGTTAGACTCTGAGATAACTGCCACCTGGATAAGCACGAACCAGGAGTCCATATGCCGGGATGTCGGGATTTGAGGTCACAAGATGAAGCATCTATTGGGTCCTCGGCTTTCTCCAATAAAAACTGCTTCAAATGAATGACTTCTCATACTTGAGGATGAACAAGCGAAGCCTGCTGGTGTAGCAACTCCTGTCGGGCAGATGGCCCCCACGTTGAGATGGCAGTAGAAAGTCGTTGTCTTCCGGAATGACAGGGAGTGGCCCATCTGCTGTCTGGACTAGACAGACAACCTTCACCATATTCTGTTCACGTGTCCTCACTTCGAACAGCAAAGAAACCATGACCGGCGCCCATACATGGAAAAGTTTGATGGGGACCAGTTCTAAATTTTGCTATTCACGGACCAGTGCCATGTTAACACTGCCTTTTTATTTACCGTAAATGCCATAAACATTAGATTGTGTCATGGAAACTCCGTATAGAACTATCCATAGAACTAACTATAGTACAGTTTTTCCCTGCTGCGACCTGTCACCGGTTTCCAATAGTGTGCATCCCCACCAGTTTGGAGAGCAGAACCCAATCAAACGAGCGTCTAGTGACACATTGGCCAGCAGAACTGCACACGAACCTGTTCACTGTTGATGTATTGTGCACTGAGTAATGAAGAGTCTTCGTGACTCTGAGACGACGTACATCCAGCAAATGATCGATCGAGGGGATAGTCATCCTTTAGTACGCGTAAAATTTATCACTGTACTTTCTGATGTCTTTATGAAAAGCAGGAAATTTATCCTGGCCACGGTTGTATGGGTGCACTGAATACCGATGATGACGTGTTGGCTCTGGGATCAGCACGTTGCTTCAACGTGGATGAAGTGAGCAAGCTCCAACTTTTTGAACGTTTTGAACTGAACTGAAAAGAGACGCAATTCCCCCACCCACCAACTACAATGCCATTAAGGTTTTCTGCACAGTACGCCTTGAAGCTCCAAACGCGAGTTTTACTTGGGGATTTGCAGCTGCAGAGGACCGGAAACCAGAGCACAGTATGCCATTCCACCCACCCATAGAGTCAACATGTTAACTGGAGGTTTGCATTAAGGGGGTCTTAGTCGGTCGCCGTTCGCTCCTCGTTCCGGGTCGGTATTTCCCTCAAACTTTAAGGGCGGAATTCATAGACAAGGCTTGAATGTGAGCGAGCACTCAATTATCTGAGTTGAGGGTCGGCCTCGACTCAACGCGGAGTTTGGTTTTTGAATACCGTTGAGTGCGCCCTTAGAAATTGCACTGAATGCTCCCTCAGGGCGCCCTCAAATCTTGTCTATGAATACAAATGAGTGCCCGCCAACCCTTATCGATGCATTTGAGGGTGCACTCAGACTTAAGTAATGACTATGAATTCCGCCCTAAATTTGAAAAGTTCAAGGATTTTCGAAGTTCATTAGTGCATGATGGGTGTAGGGAATTGAGAAAAAAAAATATTGCCGCAGGAATCATCAAAATCGAACAACAATTGCCAGAGAAATATGGGAAAACCCGTTTATTCAGTTCGGTTTTTCTCATTTTTTTCTGGCAATTATTGTTCGATTTTGATGATTCCAGCGGCAATACATTTTTTTTTCAATGCACTAATGAACTTCGAAAATCCTAGAACATTTCAAATTTAGATACAACTTTTAAAGTTTGAGCCCCTGCAATTTAGGAAAATACTGACCCGGAACGAGGAACGAACGGCGACCGACTGTGACCCCCTTAAGGCGAAATTTGCAAATGAGGCAGTGCTTACCTCTGTTTCTTACTCATAAAATCTTGTTTTTTTTTCAGGGAGGCCCGAGAATCTCCTTCCAGAACGTCCCGAACGAGACCCCCCAGAGCTCATACCAGCCACACTTACGGTGGATTATGATTCTCGCCACGGAGGTTTCAAGTAATCCAACGCCTATCAGCTCCTATACCATTGTACATTGCTCTTTATGTCTCATTTCATGTATATATTTTTTTACTTGTATATATCAATCGATATTTTTATTATGTGATTTTTGTATTCCTCAGTGAATTTCAAACGTCGTTCTGAAAGATTTTTGTTTACGATGTTCTCTAAAATGATGTACGCAGGATGACGTTGAATCAATTGAAAGTGCCTGCTGAGGGCATTCGTTAAGGAAGATTTTGAAATATGTACGATTCAAACTGTAAGAAATCTGAACTTCCGTTTAATGGTTTTCTGTAGAAAACAAGTACACTGTCTGACTCCTTGAGGGTACCGTTATAAGGCTATTGGTTTTTTGGGTTTTTCGACAAGAAGTAGGAGAGATAGGAGGACACCTCGGATACTCTATGGATGGGGAAACCAAGCCCAGAACATTAATTGTCCTAACAAGGCAGATTTGAGATAGTGATGATGTTTCTTTGATGTAAAATACTTGAAATTTTACCACGTAACAAGGTCCAATATTCGACGTTCAGTTCAGAATTTTCTCAAGGATCAGAATGAATTATTTATTTGTATAAACCCTAAGGCCGTTACAAGACTTGACAACAAAAGGGGGGGAACAACAAGAGAAAGATAAGTGGTAAAATAATTTATATTGTTAGGGATTTAGACACGTGTTATGTTGCTTAGTTATTATTTGGATAACAATGAATTAAAAGTCAGTTTTAGGTTTTGACATGAAAGAGTTTACTTTGTCTCTAGAATGTTGAGTCTTAACAATATTTTCTACTGGATGTACATGAAACGGTGCGCAGTACTTCACGTGCGTACAGGGCTCTCTACTACTCCGCTGCCTTAAGGCCTTAAGAGTCTTAAGGTGCCTATCTTAAAGTGTCTACACCAATATGAGGCATATGGTGCGAGGCGAGGCTAAAGGGATGTTTCCAAATCGACTCCAGAGAAAACGAACGAGGCAGCATCCGCCTGCTCGCCACTCACCCTCGATCCTTGTTCGTTTCTGGGTTCCATCGTCCACATACTTGCTACCACGGATACTAGAAGGTACGGTAGGGGCCACGAGATCGGCCGCTCTGGGTGGTGACGTCATAAGTACCCTCGGTCCATCCGCACCTTCACTGTTTCTTACGGTTCTCGAGTATTTTTCGAACATAGTCCTAATTTCATCAGGGTTTTAACCTTGCAGAGGTAGGACACGAAAACCTTACTTGTTGTCAGGGAAAAACACCAATTATCTGTCGGCATGATTGAAGTGGTTCTTCATTCTAATCCTCTCAAGGATAGTCGTCCTTTACTTACATCATTCTCTTCGTCGAAACACTACACTACATCTCTCAAAATTTGTGAATATTTATGATTGGGTTTTTTATAGTTGGAAACTCAAATCAAGGAATCCTGGATGGATTGAAATTTGGCGTAACGTCGTTTAATTGAATTTTCACTGAGGAGGGGAATTTTCATTACATTCCTGACGAACTCGAGAGCTTTAAATGATATGCATCTCAAAGTTACAGCCATGGTAACAGCATCACTTGACCATTGGGTGCACACTCCTCTAATTAACTGCTGTTGCTGACATGGGGAAAACTTTTCTTGGAAAATCCGTGACGTACTTTTGAGCTGAGAAATTTCGATATTAGCGGATTTTAGTTGCTCTTTTAGGATTCGTATTTCTTTCTTCAGTTTCGAGTTTTCTGCAATAAGGAAAAGTATTTCTGCAGGTCGAACTCCCGCACATGAACTAAGTAGCAATAATTGATCTGTTGGTTGATCTGCATTTGAATCTGAAAGTGGATCTGGGTCAGTGGGTGGTATATGTTTTTCAACAGAATTTTGTATGAGTTGAAGTACATCGTTACGATTGGCCCGTTTTTCAGCTCGCACTTTACGGTTATTTAGAGCAGTTGGTTGTGGTGCAGATGAGATTTGACCAGTTGGTAAGAATAAATGTGGCACTGCATCAGCCTTTAATTTTCTTTTTATATTACCACTCGACAGTCCCAATAATTCCCTCCGAAAATCTAACTCACAATCTGATTCGTCGAAATGTTTGGACCATACTCGAGCAGAGTTGACGTTGAAAAAGTCGGCTCGTTTACAGGCGGCGACCCATCTCTTCCTGGTAGCATTTTCTTTGGGAATCGTGTAGAAGCTCAATTCTTGTTCTTTCGAATGTCGAGAATGAGATGTACATCCCGCAATTGCTCAGCAAAACATAATAAACGAAAACTAAAATGAAGACAGAAAGACTATGTCAATGGAAGGTCGAACAGAACTAAGAATAACGTATACAGGGCTGCAACGTGAGGGTTGGGTACTTATGACGTCGAGGCCCTTGGGGTTTCCCCGACCTCGCGGCCCATGGCCCCTACCGTGTCTTCTAGTATCCGTGCTTGCTACTAGGTGTAATGAACACTTCTGAGGGCATCGTGGGTTCGAGGCACATCACCGGCGTCGTGCATTTTTGGCGGCCAGGAGCTAACTATCTAGGAGCTAACGATGATGATTTCAATATACCTTTTTCCAATGAAATTCGAAATTTTTTAAACCAACTTTAAATTTTCTTAACCAATTCCAAAATTTATCATTTATTGACGTGATAACGTCTTATAAATTGGTTTACTGGGAGACACTTCAAGAAACTGCGTTACGCTCCGCTCACGGAGGGGGTGCAGCTCGGCGCTCCCTAAAGGCGGGCGGCCCCTCCCCTTCCCCGGCGCTCACAAAAGCGGGAGCGCCCCGCCCCCCTTCCCTGGCACTCACTCCCCCCCCCACCCATGGGAAATACCTACTACCTACGGGAAATACCTACTCTGTGCAACTTGACAAAGAATTTTATTTTATCCTTCTTCCTACTATACGAATGAATATTAACATTAAAATTATTTTACCACTCAAAGTCGTTGTCACGTAAAACTTTCGCCCGTATACCGACTTTACAGGCAACAACACAGGGTTTTTTTAAAATTATAGGACCATCCTCCTTTTCTAGAACACCAACCTTCGATATCAAACAGTCCAAACTGTGGTCTCCCATTCCAACCATGGTCCCCTATGAATTCGTTTTTCGCCATTGGTCCGTCATGACGGGATTCTTCATTATTCTCGACAATAAAAAACGTGAAAAGAAAAGGTGATTGACAAAACTTCGTAGAAAAGTTAGCATCGACACTTTCTCGCTCTAGCCTATCATTTCCAAGTTTCCATGAAACAAATACAGGAAAAACAAGAATACTGTATTTACCCTTCAGTAAAGATGATAAAAAAATCAGGAAATATAGATTAATTTCTCAAATGAAAGTCATAACCACCAACTACTACAGTAATCGTGATGATATGTTGAGTCATCAAAAATTAACTTCCCTCGACTGGCGATTGATCTCCTATTGTTCCGACTAAACTATATTTACACATCTGAGTCGGAGCTCGTTACCACTGAGCTAAGGAAGTGAATGGATAGCAATGCGAAGAGGTAGCTGATCACAACAGACAACCCTGTTGAGTGTCGAGATGAACTTGTAGACCCTCCAGAAACAGTTTTATTTGTCCTAAAAATGTTGCGTTTGGTTCGAAAATTAGTTAATGTAGCCATAAAAATGCTGTAGACTGATCAATGTACAATATTTTTCTTCAGTATTGCTGAATTTCATGTTCCATCCTGGTTACTACGAATAAGTATTATGCCGACAAATAATTCGAAATATATTGTAACGGCTCAATGAAACACTGAAATGGCGCTTGTTCTTTCGACAGCGAATGTATTGCTACTGCGCTATCTACTACTATTTAATTATAATAATATTGACGATCTATTTACTGCCGAAATCATTCTTCTCACAGAAAACGTTGAATTGCGAAACGAGCATTTACCAAACCTTAACTGTGCGATGTACATCCTCACAATGTACGTTGAACGATGATAATTATATTTTGCTTTATACCATTTCTCAATCGTTACAATTGCAGTTTTTTTCTCCTACATCCCGATTCTGATGAAATTTTTCAATTCTTTGGCCTCATTTCAATCAGGTATTGTTTTATTTTGCTTCCGAGTCTACCAAGGAAGTTTGTTTTCACTTTTCAAGGTTGAGAAATAAAGTTCTCCAAAATCTTCGCGTTTTATGCCTTCTGGAACAATTTAGTTCCGTTTCTGTGTGTCATGAAATCATTGTAACCGGCAACACTATACGAAGATGTCCGATTTTGATGAAATTTTCAAGGATTGTGCGGGTTGGTGTGTAGATGGTCCCCTGTGAAAATCATGGCCTCCGAATTGATAGTAGCCTCTGCGCATCAATCAAACAAATCAATGCATCTCAATTGTTGGACGATGCTGAAGTGCTGGTAGAAACTTTCTGTCAATATAATCACTGTAAACCCTGCGTGACTGCTAGGTTCTTCCTCTATCAGTGGAATAAGCCGTCTTCTTCGAAGGAGGGTGATCACTAGCTTTTACACGTCAAATTGGAGGTTTTACACATCAATTTGAAGATATTCCACTTCAAAATTGGAGGTTTCCAATTTCAAATTGGAGGTTTTCCTTTAAAATTGGAGGTTTTTCATTTAAAATTGGAGGTTTCCATTTAAAATTGGAGGTTTTACACATCAATTTGGAGACATTCCATTTCAAGTTGGAGGTTTTCAATTTCAAATTGGAGGTTTCCCTTTAAAATTGGAGGTTTCCATTCAAAATTGGAGGTTTCAATCTAAAATTGGAGGTTTGACACATCAATTTGGAAACATTCCATTTCAAGTTGGAGGTTTTTCTATTTAAATTGTAGGTTTTCCCTCTGAATTGAAGGTTTTTCCTTTAAAATTTAAAGTTTTCCCTTCTCAATTGAAGGTTTTTTTCGTTGGAATTGGAAGTTTTTCGTTTAAAATTGGACGTTTTTCATTTAAAATTTGAGGTTTTATTTAAAATTGGAGGTTTGACACATCAATTTGGAGACATTCCATTTCAATTTCGAGGTTTTTCCATTTAAATTGTAGGTTTTCCCTCTAAATTGAAGGTTTTCCCTTTAGAATTGGAAGTTTTCCATTTAAAATTGGACGTTTTTATATAAAAGTATAGGTTTTCTCCCATTGCAAGTTGGAGACTTTTAATTTTGAAAGGTTTTGGAGGTTTCCATTTAAAATTGGAGGATTTACACATCAATTTGTAGATATTCCATTTCAAGTTGGAGGTTTTCCTTTAAAATTGGAAATTTTCTATTTAAAATAGATTTTTTTATTTAAAATTAGAGGTTTTCCTTCTCAAATTGGAGGTATTCTATTTCAAATTGGAGGTTTTTATATAATATTATAGGTGTTTTCTATTGAAAGTTGGAGGTTTTCCATTTCAAATTGGAGGTTTTTTCCATTTCAAATTGGAGGTTTGACACATCAATTTGGAGACATTCCATTTCAAGTTGGAGGTTTTTCTATTTAAATTGTAGGTTTTTCCCTCTGAATTGAAGGTTTTCCTTTAAAATTTAAAGTTTTCCCTTCTCAATTGAAAGTTTTTTGTTGGAATTGGAAGTTTTTCGTTTAAAATTGGACGTTTTTCATTTAAAATTTGAGGTTTTATTTAAAATTGGAGGTTTGACACATCAATTTGGAGACATTCCATTTCAATTTCGAGGTTTTTCCATTTAAATTGTAGGTTTTCCCTCTAAATTGAAGGTTTTCCCTTTAGAATTGGAAGTTTTCCATTTAAAATTGGACGTTTTTATATAAAATTATAGGTTTTCTCCCATTGCAAGTTGGAGACTTTTAATTTTGAAAGGTTTTGGAGGTTTCCATTTAAAATTGGAGGATTTACACATCAATTTGTAGATATTCCATTTCAAGTTGGAGGTTTTCCTTTAAAATTGGAAATTTTCTATTTAAAATAGATTTTTTATTTAAAATTAGAGGTTTTCCTTCTCAAATTGGAGGTATTCTATTTCAAATTGGAGGTTTTTATATAATATTATAGGTGTTTTCTATTGAAAGTTGGAGGTTTTCCATTTCAAATTGGAGGTTTTTTCCATTTCAAATTGGAGGTTTGACACATCAATTTAGAGACATTCCATTTCAAGTTGGAGGTTTTTCTATTTAAATTGTAGGTTTTCCCTCTGAATTGAAGGTTTTCCTTTAAAATTTAAAGTTTTCCCTTCTCAATTGAAGGTTTTTTTTTGTTGGAATTGGAAGTTTTTCGTTTAAAATTGGACGTTTTTCATTTAAAATTTGAGGTTTTATTTAAAATTGGAGGTTTGACACATCAATTTGGAGACATTCCATTTCAATTTCGAGGTTTTTCCATTTAAATTGTAGGTTTTCCCTCTAAATTGAAGGTTTTCCCTTTAGAATTGGAAGTTTTCCATTTAAAATTGGACGTTTTTATATAAAATTATAGGTTTTCTCCCATTGCAAGTTGGAGACTTTTAATTTTGAAAGGTTTTGGAGGTTTCCATTTAAAATTGGATGATTTACACATCAATTTGTAGATATTCCATTTCAAGTTGGAGGTTTTCCTTTAAAATTGGAAATTTTCTATTTAAAATAGATTTTTTTATTTAAAATTAGAGGTTTTCCTTCTCAAATTGGAGGTATTCTATTTCAAATTGGAGGTTTTTATATAATATTATAGGTGTTTTCTATTGAAAGTTGGAGGTTTTTCATTTCAAATTGGAGGTTTTTTCCATTTCAAATTGGAGGTTTGACACATCAATTTGGAGACATTCCATTTCAAGTTGGAGGTTTTTCTATTTAAATTGTAGGTTTTTCCCTCTGAATTGAAGGTTTTCCTTTAAAATTTAAAGTTTTCCCTTCTCAATTGAAAGTTTTTTGTTGGAATTGGAAGTTTTTCGTTTAAAATTGGACGTTTTTCATTTAAAATTTGAGGTTTTATTTAAAATTGGAGGTTTGACACATCAATTTGGAGACATTCCATTTCAATTTCGAGGTTTTTCCATTTAAATTGTAGGTTTTCCCTCTAAATTGAAGGTTTTCCCTTTAGAATTGGAAGTTTTCCATTTAAAATTGGACGTTTTTATATAAAATTATAGGTTTTCTCCCATTGCAAGTTGGAGACTTTTAATTTTGAAAGGTTTTGGAGGTTTCCATTTAAAATTGGAGGATTTACACATCAATTTGTAGATATTCCATTTCAAGTTGGAGGTTTTCCTTTAAAATTGGAAATTTTCTATTTAAAATAGATTTTTTATTTAAAATTAGAGGTTTTCCTTCTCAAATTGGAGGTATTCTATTTCAAATTGGAGGTTTTTATATAATATTATAGGTGTTTTCTATTGAAAGTTGGAGGTTTTCCATTTCAAATTGGAGGTTTTTTCCATTTCAAATTGGAGGTTTGACACATCAATTTAGAGACATTCCATTTCAAGTTGGAGGTTTTTCTATTTAAATTGTAGGTTTTCCCTCTGAATTGAAGGTTTTCCTTTAAAATTTAAAGTTTTCCCTTCTCAATTGAAGGTTTTTTTTTGTTGGAATTGGAAGTTTTTCGTTTAAAATTGGACGTTTTTCATTTAAAATTTGAGGTTTTATTTAAAATTGGAGGTTTGACACATCAATTTGGAGACATTCCATTTCAATTTCGAGGTTTTTCCATTTAAATTGTAGGTTTTCCCTCTAAATTGAAGGTTTTCCCTTTAGAATTGGAAGTTTTCCATTTAAAATTGGACGTTTTTATATAAAATTATAGGTTTTCTCCCATTGCAAGTTGGAGACTTTTAATTTTGAAAGGTTTTGGAGGTTTCCATTTAAAATTGGAGGATTTACACATCAATTTGTAGATATTCCATTTCAAGCTGGAGGTTTTCCTTTAAAATTGGAAATTTTCTATTTAAAATAGATTTTTTATTTAAAATTAGAGGTTTTCCTTCTCAAATTGGAGGTATTCTATTTCAAATTGGAGGTTTTTATATAATATTATAGGTGTTTTCTATTGAAAGTTGGAGGTTTTCCATTTCAAATTGGAGGTTTTTTCCATTTCAAATTGGAGGTTTGACACATCAATTTGGAGACATTCCATTTTAAGTTGGAGGTTTTTCCATTTAAATTGTAGGTTTTTATATAAAATTATAGGTTTTCTTCCATTGCAAGTTGGAGACTTTTAATTCTAAATTGGAGGTTTCCATTTAAAATTGATGGTTTTACATATCAATTTGTAGATATTCCATTTCTAATTGGAGGTTTTCCATTTAAATTGGAGGTTTTTCCTTCTAAATTGGAGATGTTCTCTTTAAAATTAGAGGTTTTTCATTTCAAACTGGAGGTTTTTCTTTAAAATTGGAAATTTTCTATTTAAAATTGGAGGTTTTCCATTTAAAATTGGAGGTTTTCCATTTCAAATTGGAGGTATTCCATTTCAAATTAGAGGTTTTTATATAAACTTATAGGTTTTTTCCATTGAAAGTTGGAGGTTTTCCATTTCAAATTGGAGGTTTTTTCCATTCCAAAGTGGAGGTTTTTTCCATTTCAAGTTGGTGGTTTTCTATGTATAATAGAAGGTTTACATTTCAAAGTAGAAGTTTAACATTTCAAATTGGAGGTTTTCATTTCAAGTTGGAGGTTTTTCATTTCAAATCGGTGGTTTTATATAAAATTATAGGTTTTTTTCCATTGCAAGTTGGAGATTATTCATTTTAAATTGGAGGTTTTTTCCATTTCAAACTGGTGTTTTTTTGTTCATAATTGTAGGTTTTCTATTTATAATAGGAGGTTTACATTTCAAATTGGAGGTTCTCTATTTCATGTTCGAGGATGACGATTTCGGACGATGTATGTAGATGATGTGTATGTAGGATGGTGTATAAAAACTCCAATTTGAAATGGAAAACCTCCAATTTGGTGTGTAAAACCTCCAGTTTGACGTGAAAATGCTGTATATTGAAAAATAACAAAAAACAAATTCAAAACATCAAATTTTGCATCGTGTGTCGGGCCTTTCTTCAATTGAAATTGGTAGGATTTACTGCGGCAATATTCTTATAATTTTGTATTTTTAGTCGAGTGCACTTTCGCTATGTGTCTATCATCATCAGGACTATGTTTTTGATAGTAACCTATGTAATCTGTCGCTCGGAAAAGGATAATATCCTTATTATTGGCAATATTGCCGCAGTTAATATTCCCTCAATCTACCAACTTCAATTGAAGAAAGGCCCAACACACGATGTACAATACCTGCGATGAGGGTAGCAAGGACGACAGCGAGAGACAGATCGGCACTGGTTACAAGAGGAGACTATCACAAACATAGTCCTGATGATGCTGGTCACCTAGCACAAGTGCACTCGACTAAGAATATAAGAATTATATAAGAATTATAAGGCTATTGCCGCAGTAAATCCTCCCTCAACCTACCAATCACATTTTGCTGAATAGGTAATTTTCACAGAATTTAGACTCCGCTTGTCTTTTTTAAATACCCATTTTATTGAAAATGTACTATAATTTACAGTTCATAATAAATATTTTCCAAATCATCTCGAAAGAGATCTATTCAACATCGATAATTACATACAACGGTTTTGTTAAACTTTATTTACAAGAGTTCTGAGTCCTTTCATCTCCAGGACCGGAAATCGTCAACAAAAAACAATATTACCGACAAACCGAAATAAAATCAAACATTTTATATTACATCAATTAGGTAGCGTAGTAAAGAATGCATTTCTCAAAAGTACACTTTTAAACATCTTATGTTCAATAAATCACATTAAATAAGTTCATTTTATATTAATTTCTTTACATTTATCTTACAATTATTAGTTGGAACGTTTTTTTTTCTTTGATAAAACATTATCTACAATATCCCATCTTAAATAAGGTACGGGTAGGTTATAGTACATAGGGCCGTTTTGAGCAAAATACGAAACAAACGTGAACTTCGAACGAAACAACGACTAGTTCAAATAGGGATTTTGATAGCTAGTTGAAAAATATCGCGATTTACGATGCTTCGAAGACATCGTATCAAAGTTCAGAGGAAATACCGACGAGTGATATTTCCGTTACATTTGATTTTTGTGTACCTGGGGAAACTTTTACAACCTTTTTGTTTGTGAGACGACGAGAATCGATTCGTTTAAAATGCTTAAAAATTAAAAATTCTCTGACAAGTTTGATGTAAAGCCACGTACCCACCAGTGCGAGGCAGCGCACGAGGCAAACGGGCCAAGGAGCGGCAAAATTCTGCCTCGTGCGTTGCTTTTTTTGGATCCGTGGCAACCAAGGGCATTAGACTACAAGATAGGGGTCGCGAAAATGGAAACTGGGGAATCCCCAGGGACGTGACGTCACTCGGTAACCATCGAGAGACCTTTCACTCATCCTTACATTCATATTCCAGTCTTCCAGTGGTTCGCTATATTCTGTTCCGTTTTAGTAAGTTATCAAGTTCGTTCTATTCTGTTTTGTTTATCATTTCTTTTTCAATCGCCTGTTTCCCAGCGGCCCCAGAATGGTTATTTGTGCCATTTTTGGTTGCAGCAACCATCAAAGAAATCAAGAAGAACGCGGGATTCAACTACTCCGGTTCGCGAAGGAGAAAGTTCTTCAAGAAAAATGGATTTTCTTGTGCAAAAGAGCTGATACTTTTTCAATATCAAATGCCCGGGTTTGCTCTAAACACTTCGATGAAAGTGATTACGAATGCGATTTGAAAAGTGAGCTACTGAACATAACACCTAAACGGAAAAAACTCAAGCCTGATGCAGTACCTCATTTATTTTGACCGATCGCTACAACTACCTTTTCTTCGTCTGGTCAGAATAAAGACGAGTGTATGTCAGATCATGGTCGCCGAAAAAGAGCGGAAAACACGAGATCATCGACAACAAGCCGATGAATTGTTGAAAATTTCGGTCTTCCATTCTGATCGAAACTCTAATGGTAATTTAGAAATAGAACCCGAAAGTGAAGCCGGATCACCCCTTGACAGTATAGATGAACGGCCTCAGGAGGAGTTATTTTTGTTGGCTGAAAATAAGAGTTTATGAGAGGAGAATGAGTTGCTTCGGCAGCAACTAAATGAGGCGAAAAGTTAAATTTTGAGACTGAATGAATTCGCTCGAATTCTCGAGAAGAAATGTGCAGTGTCACAATAGCAGTCGTCATAATCGTCGTCAGCATGTCACAATGTAAGCATAGAATAAATAAAACTGATTATTGAAAAACTTTGGAGTTGAATGAAATCCTTCAATTAGAAGTAAAAGAGAAAATACTGTTGTGTAGCATGGGGAAAGAAGGGCCTTTAGCGGGCGGGTGGTAACAGAGCTACGTCATCACCTCAAGCGTTGCGGCTCGTGACCCCTACCTTGTAGTCTAACATCCTTGGTGGCAACGAACGGAGCCACAGCACGAGGCAGCGATCCATTCCATAGTTCAGATATGGAGACCGATGACGAAGTGGTTGTGGCCAGTGTGGCATTAATCTTTATTGCTAGTTTAGCAAGGAGAAAAAGAAAAAGACGAAGGTGGGAAACAAAACTCTATCGGCACCGAATACAAACTCGTAGCAGTATATTCTTGGTTAGCCTCTTCGAAGATGATCAAAACGGACGTTTTTTCAATTTCATGAGGATGTCATCTGCCGATTCCCATTACTTATTGCTAAGAATCCGCAGGGAAATATCGAAAGACGACACCAGTTTTCGAAAAGCTGTGACGGCCGAAGAGAAATTGGCCATCACCCTCAGATACTTTGCAACGGGTGATTCAATTACCAGCCTCCAGTATCTTTCTTATTGTCCCTACTCATCTTTTTCAATAACAAAAACAGCAACATAATCGTGTGGAACCCTACGAAGGACGTTGGAGAAGTGAAACAGGTACTGAGGCACGAATTTTCCCACCCGATCCATCTCGGATGGATCGGCCTCCGCATGCCTCGGGCTGTTGGGCGTATGGGCCGAGGCAGTTTGCCTCGCCTCGGAACTCCGTCTACATCCGCACAGGTCCACCCCGTCCACAGGTGTGTAAAGGGCTTAACGTAATGTTTTGTTACTTCATGATTGGTAGTCGACAGACCAATCACTGCACACTGTTCAGTGACAGAGGAACTTAGTTTCTAATTTAGCAGAACATATTGGTAATCAGAGTCAAAATGAAAGATCTAAAAGTAGGTAGGTAGTTAACAAGTACTAGTAGGTAGATAACAGGCATGACATCCCAGATCAGTGGTGGTTCTTGATATGGGTGGGGCGTGTGGAAATCAAAGATGTATTAGATGTGATTTTAGTGGGCTTTCATACGACTAACGGGAATGTTTCTCATCAGTAACCCTGAGTAATGCTTAAACTTCCTCCATGCAAATACCAACCCTCAGCTAACCGGGGCAGCACCTGCATCAGCCTTCCTCCACCACCTTCAGGCACTCGTCAGGAAGATCCCAAAGTCACCCCCTGGTGACAATGGGAAAGTATCTGCCCCAACATGTTTAAATTGCCAGAACAATGAAGATGATGATGTGCTCCACACCTTCTTCAAATGCACCAAATGAGCACCTGAAAGAAATCAGCTGATGGCAGACCAGGAGATAGCTCCCCAGAGTTCAACACCAGAGGCTGTGGCAGAATACACGGAGAGCATCCTGACACGGAAGATGCTCTTAGAACGAGAAAGAGAGAGGAGGGAGCATCTGGTCCACCCCCTCAACCAGAACTGATTAAACGCCCCAGGACTCAGCCCGAAGTAATGTGTTAAACGGTTCCGGGCTGAGCTCCAACATGGGGGGAAAAAGGAGGTGTTTTTTAGTGGGTTTGAATCCCACATAACCTGGAGGACGCGTACCCTTCCAGGCATCTTACGAGATCCAACTCCACCTATGGATCTTAAAGATTTTCTCACCTGCCTGCCGAAAAAAGTCACCCCCTTGCCAGCCTCCTGAAGACCTATCTTTATGTGTCTCCAGACCTGAAGCTATGTGACCTCTCCCCCACAGAATATGTGATGTGTTCCATCGCATACAAGGAGTTCAAAGGAAAGGCTAGTGGGTTTTGGTGAGTAAGAGATGATGATGCCTGTTCGAAATATCGAGACGATATTATCATTGTTTAATCCAGCTCACCTGCCAAGTTCTTGTCTGCTCTCCATGGCTCAATGGATGGAGCAACACTCTGAAATTGCTCCTGTTACTGAAGATTCGTTATTCATCCCAATGGGTGGATTGGGTATCAGAGTGGTAAAAATTACCGGCACTTTCTCGCTACCTGGGTGGCAACACTGGCTACCCAGGGGAGGTGTTAACTTATACAGAATGGACGTCTGGTGGAGACTCTTCACTGTCTCTCCAGGTAAACTAAATGGTCCAATGGACACGGACATGGTATGGGAGGCTGCCCTTTTGTCACTGCCACATTTCTTCACCTTATCTCTTACACCACTCGTCTCTAACCTTCAAAAAGGGTGAGATTATCAATTAACGTTGAGATTACTGACGCCTTTTGTCGCACTACTGACGTCCTGCCATTCCTTTTTGCAATGCACGGGTCACATCACATTATCTGCCATGTCTGTCCCTGGTCTCCGACAGACGTCTGTTCTATATGAATTGGGTCATGCTGATGTCTTTAACACGATCTCTAATGCGGATTTGTGGAGGACAACAGACCAACTTCTGATCGAGCAAGAGATTAAGAAAAGGAAATGGAAGTGGATCGGCCATACTCTGAGGAAGCCCGATGGCGCCGTAGAGGAGGCCGCTCTTCAATGGTATCTCCATGGCAAAGGCAGGAGTAGAGGGAGACTTGGTGAAGGTCGGTAGATAAAGAGCTTCGCCGGGTAGGCAAAAACTGGAATGAAGTAAGGCGAACTGCACCCAATTGATCCGACTGGAAGGATCTAGTTTCTGCCCAAGGAGTTAACAGGATTTAAAGTTAATGTAAAAAAGATATCCTCTGCCAGTGCTGCCTGAGTATGCTGAAACCCTGTGGCTTGTTATCTACGATTGTCCAAGGACTCTTGGAGGCCGCATCTTACATCACGATAACAAAAGTGGGTACCGGGCGCCTTTTCATTAAGTGGCTGGCAGGTGGAAATGGAGAGAAAGTACTCAGCGCCAAGCGGAGGTTTCAAGCAAGATATCATGGCCGTGAAGTCTGCCGAGTCTGCGTGAGTCTGCCGTGATTCTATTGTCAATGGAATGAATTTGAACGAACCTGGAGGGCAAAAAATCAAAAATAATATAGTCAAAATCTTCGACATACAATATCTCAGAATTGGAATGGTGGCAAACAATATCCAGTTACGTTTAGGAATTTCAGCTGGTGTATTCCGTGGCGTCACCACCTGCGTCTTGCTTGGCACCTACATGGATTACCTCTTTCCAACGAGGCACTTCTTTACATCGCCCTTATATCCTCCAACTCCAAGGACCGGCGTCAGGTAGCAGGTGCGTCCTCCCCACTATTTACCTACTCATATCATTTCGTTTAGGTTTCGGATGGCAAGGATTTTGCCCCTTCTGCTTTCAGTTTGTTGATTGAAAGAAGATTTCCTAAGGTGTTGAAAGATATAACCAGTTTTCAGGCTCTCGTGAACATTTTTGACTAGAATGAGCATTGTTGCAGTACACGCTTATTTGCTGACAGATTTTATAATCCTCAACACTTTGTTAACTTTTGAGTAAATTCTGGATTAAGCTTCGTTTTAAATCGATAACTTTCGTCTTTATAACTGATTAACCCTGGAACGGTACACTACGTATGTATGACGTGTGGTTGGGGAACTTTCCTTTCCTCCGCTCACCAAGCAGACTCTGCCCTCAGCAGTGCCTAGAAGGACTAATAGTGAAGTGACATGGGAAGGATCCCAGGGTTGTGTTACTACGTTAAGTCCTGCGTAAGCCTACGCGCCATATTTACGTATATTACGCGTACTCATAACTGTAAATTTTTTGCATGTCAGTAATAAAAATGTGTGAACGTCATTTTCACGTAGTGTACTACCAACGCACCTGCTTCGATTTTAATTTTTTTCTTCAGAAAGTACCAAAACGTCATCTTTACGTAGTGTAAGTTGTTTTTTCATCGCGGAGCGATCTTTTGATGAGATGCCGAGGTAATATGCCGCTGAGTGGTAGTCATTTGCTGAATTTGACTTGTAATTCTACGAACTGTTTCAATTTCACGAGGTATACCCTAACCAAGATAAACAGTATTTACTGCCCGACATTACACTGGTACCTACCTACATTTAGGCGAGAAAGAAAACCAACTGTTGCAGTAAACACCTTAACGGGAAGTAAAACGAAAAAATTCGAGTAGATTAGGCAACAGGTAGAATCACCTCATTATTCAATATTATTAGGCAAATCGGTCATATTAAGACGATAAACTCCACATTTATACCCCAGATTCTAGGGCCTAGATCGTTACCAAGAACATTTCATAGAAACATTTTGCGTTGAATACGATTTTTACTATACATCTGGCGTTCCATAAAAAGGTAGTTGTTATTCATGACGATACAGCAGCAACAAATAGAATTTATCTGTCTACCTGACTATCAATTATATTGATAATTTTTCGGACTGGAGTGCAAACACAACACTTTTCGACTGACCTAGGAGGTCTATGAGGCTATTAGTTGCTTGTAAATACCTTCTCATTTTGAGGGATCATCTTCGGAAACAACATCTTGAATTTCGTGAAGATTTCGGTTAGGAACATTATAGATGACTACAATTTATTCAATAATTGTAGATCTATTTGGGGGGGGGGGGGGGGGGGGGGGGAACCGACGGGAATTGAGAATTTTCTCCCACTTTTTTTCAGATTATTGACTTAATTATTTTTCTAAAATTTTATACTTTTTATTATCTTAGAGTATTTTTTATCAAATTTTACTACTATTTTGTTCTCCATCATTATCCAGTTTTCAAGTAGACAGAAATGGTCTTCGAGTTGCGATTGGTTTCGTTGGATGTACGACTATGATGTCATTGAAATAGGAAGAAGAGATGGCATGATGCTGCTAGGTACTTGGTTTTGTTCGAAATTCTTGTCTATTCGTTTGTTATCATGAACATTTTGTCAGAAACTTGAAATAATTGCGATACAATTCAAGTTATCGTCTGGCACGTGTACTACGTATGATTTTTGGAAAATTTCAGGAATCGTTTTAGAAGGTTCCAAAACGGATTTCATTGAAAAAATTCAAAAAAATTCATATATATATTTTGAGTCTATTGCAATAGCTTCATTTTCTTGACTTCGCTCAAACAGTAATTTTAAAATTATAACTGGCATTGTGGCAAAAATCGTATTCGACGCAATGGACAGATTGATTCAAGATGCTCTCTAACAATAATTCAACGATAATTGTGATTATTCAAGTGAATATCTAGATACATAAAAAAACAGGTTTCCGTCGTGGCGTTCGTCTGGGGGTTGTCAAGGGCGGAATGTTTAATTTATATTCAACACTCTATCACAGGTATCCTTCAACTTCTCGCGTTTCACTTTACATTCTTCCGATTTTGAAACCGCGGCGGATTTCTCGTGAATCTTCACTTCGCACTTTTACGCCGACACTTCCAACTACCTGGAGTCGGCCGAGGCGGAGAAAGCGAGCCTGAGGAGGAGGATGAAGGAGTAGAAGAACCAGCTGTAGCGCAGGAGGTCGCTGGGAGAGCGGTCGGTCACTCCGTTCGTCTCACCTGTTCCAAGCAATGAAAACGTTCCTTATAACAGGTGAAATTACCTTTATTAATAATTTATACTTCACAATTTCAAATTACAAAGAAAAAAGTACCTAAATAAAGACGGACCTTTTCCGTTATCGTTTCCCCGCCCGATCATTCATCAAAGGTCACCTCTTGTCTTGTTTAGAATCATTTCGAGTGTAGTTAGGGACGGCACGATACCACCGATGTATCGGAGTATCGATACTTTTTTGGTATCAATACCGATATTTGTATCGATACTTTTGATGCAAAACTCAAACCGATATATTAGTATCGATACTTTTGCCTTTTTTGGTGAAAAAATACCAAATAGGTAACTAGAAAATAATACCATATATTGTCTGCCACAGAATAACACTCAAAATAGGCTCAGAATAGTATCAATTGAAACAATATATCCCCACTATAGCCTCAAAATAGTACCAATATCCAATGTGAGTTTGAAAGGAATTTAAACCCGTTTTCCCGAACTTACAAGAAGAGGGAGGCATTCAAAATATTAATCGTGATGGCGACATCAGTCACGTACGAACGGCTTTTTCGAATAATAAATAGTATTCACTGTAGTGTCAATAGTGTCACGGAAAACATGTAGGGAATTCCACAGCTGTCCGAAAGTGTCACCAGATTAAATAGATTTAAATTGCAATTTAAAAAGTAATGGGTAGAGCTTATTTTTTCAAACTTTTTTGTAAGTTATTTGAAGACACAAAATGATGTTATGACAAAAATTTTTTCATCGATTTTCTTGGACATTTTTGTCTTGTATCTATTTTGAGTCTTCCAATAGTCCACAAAAAATTCTGCTGTCCATTAAATTAAAAAAAAAAAAAAAAATCAAGTTTGGTCACTCAGATGACATTTTGGGATATCTGTGGAGTTCCTGAGATGTTTTTAGTGACCACCCTGAGTCACTAAAAACAACGGCCCAATTAGGGTTAAAAGATATTGTAATGTATACACAGGGTGTAAGTCTAATTGGTCTGCAATAATGCACGAGTCGATTCTACAACTAATTTGCAACAAAAAATGTCTTTTAGCGATTTCCTTTTAAAGGCTTCTTTTCCGAGTTAGTTTAATTCTAAGATTTTTTAAAATGATTTTGACCTTACGTCATTGATTTGCTCATAACTCCTTTAATCTGCAGTGACACTCAAAATCTGATGATACCGTTGGAAATAGCATTAAATTCCCTATCGGATAAAATCCTTACCGTTTTCCTGAGTACCTACCACATAGAGACATGCCAGAGTACATTTTGCTTACGGAGGACCCAATTTTCGGGCCTTCGTACTGCATTGCTACCTTCGTAAGTGAGGAACAACCATTCAACTTTACAACCTGAATATTCATAACCCAGTTTACCTTCTGGAGGTTCGTGGGGAGGTGTCGCTCCCAAGACGTGCGCCAGTGTTGGTGTATCTTCCTGGAGGATGATCGCCGTGGACTGGCGATACAGGTTGAATTGGCTGGCTAAGCAGCTGAGCTGCAGACGGCCTTCCGGGAAGATCATGGGGACAGCCGTCGTCACCAGAGCCAGCAGGGCGGTCTCCAGGCCGTTCCCTTCACTCTTGATGAAGAGGGTGTGCGACGTGAAGTCGTTGTTTCCCACCTGCAGCAGATACAAATGAACAGTTGATGATACTCGGACATGCAAATCACGCGAACTCGAAAGGTCGCTGAATTGGTCCAAAATAATGGTTATTTAAATATCCAACGTTGCATTGTGAAAAGTAGTTCAATATGATGTTTTGTACCTGTTTCTCCCCTTAGTTACATTTAACAAAGTAAAGAAGGTGGTTGAAATCGTTGCTGTTGATTGAACCAGCTGATTTGAAAAATACCTACGAGTTCTTAAGACCACACCACTAAAAGCTGAATTGGACCAGAGTTCCCTCCCTTCTAGGAATGCAGGTTCAAACATTTTCAAAATTTAAATTGGGTAGTATTTCTCTAAATTTCGGTATTTTTCCAAAATCTACCGAATCCTGTGGACACTACTTGGGTTTCAGCGAATAATAAATTCATTAATACGTGCAGAACAACTTGATTTTATTTAGGAAAAAATATTCGAAGGAGACGCGAGAGATTTAAGAGGGAACTGTCGGACCTGAGAAAGGATGGTAGGGTGAAAGTAGAGGAGGGGACACGTAGGCAGGCTGGCCAACCTACAATAGGTAAGTCCGTAGATTGTGGAAATGAGAAACTAGTGTTCATGAATTCAACACCTCTCCTTGAACATGAGTTTCCCATCTTCCAGGAAAGGGCTAGGTAGGTTAGGACGGTACTTCTGGTTAGGTAGAGGAAGTTAGAAGGACAAATTTCACAATACAAAAAATATTTTGCAAAAATACAATTGCTCCACCAATTTTTTATGTTTTTGAGTCCTCCACTTCACTTACGCACTATTATCATTATTAAGTAATAATCGTATTTATGCGTACCATTACTTTATAAACAATGAAAAGAATACATTTTATCTGACATCACCCTTTTTTTAATTCCATCAACATCAATAGTGAACATCTTTTAGAATTCAAATAAAAAATGTACAACTTTCTATTCAATTAATATCAAGCAGTTTCAATTAACAACCATTCACTAAATTCTACAGTTTACAAAATAATATGAATAATTTTAACTATTTTAAACCGCTACAGTTTACAAATTTATCGTGTTTTTCTTTTGTGATTGGCTTTGTTAAGAAATCGGCGAGCATTCTATCAGTAGATAAATATTCCAGTTCAATGCTCTTACCTATGTGCGATCGAATAAAATGATGTCGAACATCAATATGTTTCGAGCGTTGACTAGTGATTTCATTTTTGGCTAATGCTATCGCTCCCTGGTTATCACAATTTATTTTGAACGGTTTTGAAACTAAATTTGGTTCAATTTCTTTTATTAATGAACGCAACCATAAAGTTTCTTGTGTAGTGAATGATAAAGCCATGTATTCCGCTTCCACGGTCGAAAGAGAAATTGTTGGTTGTTTCTTGCTGAACCAACTTATGAGACCTCCCATATATTTTATACAACACCCAGTTATAGAGTTCCTATCATTTATTAAATTTCCCCAATCTGAATCGCTGTAAATATCGGGTATCCCATTTCCATTTTTATCGAAAGTTAATCTCAATTTAGATGTACCCTTTAAGTACCTAAATATTCGTTTTAGAGCATGCCAGTGAATTTGCTTAGGATTTTGATTAAATTTACTCACTTGGTTCACAGCGTATGCTATATCTGGCCTTGTGGTTTGACTTAGGTACAATAAGCTTCCTACAGCTTCACGATATGGCACTTCACTAGCACATGGGACACTTTCTTCATTCCAGTGGGTTCCGGGATCCATTGGAGTGCCGACGGGGTGACATTCAGCCATTCCGAATTTTTGGAGTATGCAATTGATGTATTCCTCCTGGCCGAGTTGCAGCGTTCCATCTCGCTCGTTCCGGGTGATTTGCATACCAAGGAAATTTTTGACTTTTCCTAGGTCTTTCATCTCAAAGTTTTTATGCAGATCGTTCATCAGTGTTGTTTTTGTTTTGCTGTTGTCGGTCAACAAAAGTACATCATCAACGAAGATTCCGAGGATGATTGTTTGTTGTTTTTCTCGTTTGTAATACAAACACGGTTCAGCCTTCGATTGTTGAAGTCCGAGCTTG
Source organism: Apolygus lucorum (assembly GCA_009739505.2). Classification (NCBI taxonomy): domain Eukaryota; kingdom Metazoa; phylum Arthropoda; class Insecta; order Hemiptera; family Miridae; genus Apolygus; species Apolygus lucorum. The sequence goes on along the minus strand of CM019168.2, from coordinate 26,770,579 downwards.
ATTAGGACTTCGTGCAGCCGTTTGAACCAACATCTTCCGCTCTGTTTGAGTCCATATATAGATTTTTTCAATCTCCAAACTTTGTTTTGTTGTTCAGAATTTTCGTAGGCTTCAGCTGGGGGTCTGACGTATATTTCCTCATTTAATATACCGTGTAGATATGCAGTGGTCACGTCTAGGTGGTATATTTGCAGATTCTCTTTTACAGCCAATGCAAACAGGTACCTCAGTGATGCGTACCGTATCACTGGCGAGAAAGTTTCTTGGTAGTCGATACCCTCCTTTTGTTGACAGCCTTTTACGACCAAGCGGGCCTTGTATTTTGGTTCCTCGTCTTTGGAAGGTTTCGTTTTGAAGACCCATTTCATTTTCAGTGGTTTCCGCGTATCAGGTAAGTCAGCCCATTCAAATGTTTCATTTTTCTTGAATGAAGTTAGCTCTGACGAGATGGCTTCCTTCCATTGCTTAGCCTGCGGTCCTTCGAGTGCATCTCGAGCACTTTGAGGAATGTTTAGAGCTGAATAGCTCAAATTTTCTAAATTTCGGGGTTTCGGTGGACGCGCTGATCTTCTAGGTGGTCCACTTTCAGCTTCAACTTCTACGTCGGGCTCGTACATGGAAACATCTGTTTCCGTGGCGGTCTCATCGGGGTCTACAACAGTTTCATCTGAATCTTCATCTGTGTTGGAATCAGTATTTGACTCACTTTCGTCATCTGTTAGGATCTCCTCTACTTCGGTGGATGAGGGATCTTGTAGATTGACGATGGTTTTTGTTTTCATTTCAGTTTTTTTCTTTTTTCTTTCAGGTTCGTCGTGGTATTGCTGCTGCGTTTCCAGGAATTCAACGTCTCGTGAGAGGGTAAGCTGGCCGTCTTCAGGGTTGATCAGCCGGTATCCTTTCACATTTTCTCCGTATCCTGTAAAGATCATCTTTATCGATTTCGGATCCCATTTTTTTCGTTTTTCGGATGGTATTTTCACCATTGCCGGACAACCAAAGATTCTCAGGTGACTGAGATCTGGTTTGTTGCCAAACCATACTTCGTGGGGTGTCTTATCTTCCACTGATTTGGTCGGAGATCTGTTATTCAGGTAAACAGCAGTTGAAACAGCCTCTGCCCAGTATGTTTTCGGGAGCCCTGCATCAGCTAACATACATCGAGCTCGTTGTACAATCGTCCTCTGAGCTCGTTCCACCATACCATTTTGTTGTGGTGTATAGATGTTGGAGCGTTGATGAATGATGCCCTTCTCTTTCATCAATTTCGACATCCTTCGGTTCACAAATTCGGTTCCATTGTCGGATCTAATTTTCTTTAATTTTCTGTCAGTTTGTCGTTCTGCAAGGTTCACGAATTCCTCCATCATTGTGCATACTTCCTCTTTTGACTCGAGGAAATAGACGTGTGTGTATCTTGAAAAATCGTCAACGATTGTGAGGAAAAATCGGCTTCCTCCGATTGACGTTTCTTCCATCGGCCCACACACATCAACGTGTACGAGTTCAAGGAGTTCTTTGGATTTTTTCTTGCTTGACTTGAACGGTTTTCTGGCTTGTTTCCCGAGTAGACAGACTTCGCAAGGGAGTTCACAGGTAGCTGCGTCATCAATTCCTGTAACCATTTTCTTGATCTGGTTCATTCCTTTTCTGCTGAGATGTCCCAGACGTCTGTGCCATAAAAACTTGTCAGCTTCGGCAAAGTAGGCAGGTCTTATGTCTCCCTGAGTCTCAAATGGCTTCTGACTGACATCCAACGTGAAAACTCCATTGGTTTGAGTAGCAGTTGCGATGACGTCACCATTAGGGTTGATAACTCTGCCTCCTGATTTTTCAAAAATCACGGTATTGCCCTTGTTGACGATTTTTCCGACCGAGAGTAGGTTTGCTTTGATGCCAGGAGTATGGTGCACATTGTGAGCTGTGACCACGTCTACATCATCATCGATCCAGACTGTCAGATCAACATCGCCGACGGTTTGTGCGACCAATTCCTCTCCTCCTGCGGTGGTGATACTCTTAGTGGACGACTGAGATTTATTCTTGAGGCATCTGGGGTCTTTCGTGAGATGTAAGGACGAACACGAGTCCAAGTACCACTCATGATCCTCTCCTGGAGGCGGTTGGACGAGGAATGCTTTTTTGGTGCTCTTTTGGTGCTTGCTTTGAGTTGGTCTAGGTCCCCTTTCATCTTTTTTTGGCGAACTAGTACCTTTCTGTTTTGAACAATCGGACGCATAGTGGCCTAATTCGTTGCAGGAGTAGCACCGAACTTTTTCGATAGGTACCCTTTTGATCGAGCTTTTGTTGCTGCTGGAGCGGAATTTCTTCGAGTAGAAAGCTGCGTTTTCGTTCGATTTGGGATTTTTGGGGTTCTCAACATCCTGTAGCAGTTTCACTTTGATGGAATCTCCAGTGATGTTCATCCCAGAGCTTTCAATTCCCATTATCATCGGATTATAACGTTCAGGTAAACCAGCGAGCAACAAGGCGCCCACCCATTCTTCACCAACAGTGAATCCTGTTTCTTTCAATCTGTGTGAGGTTGATATGATTGTGTTAACATATTCGTCCACCGATGAACAGCTCTCAAGACGGGTAGTTACCAGTTGTCTCAATAATGAAACTTTACGGGAAAGTCCGTTATCTTCGAATGTGTTCCTCAGCTTGTCCCAGGCACCTTTAGAAGTCGTTTCATTTTCGATATGAACGAAATTTATAGGTTCCACGAGGAGCAAGATCTTTGAAAGAGCCTTTTGATCGGCTGCCTTGGCAAAATCATCAGTTAGTTTTTCAGTTCCAACAACGTATTTCCATAATTCATCAATCGTGAGGTATGCTTTAACCGCCACCTTCCACGATGAATAGTTTTCACGTCCCCGAAGTTTTTCGATGGAGAGCATTTGGGATCCCATGGCCGACGAGTCCACGTGGAATGCTTTGGGGAATGAACGGAACTAGATTATCTGCCAAGATTAACTCGGAAAAATCGCGGCACAACTGCACTTTTTCGCGACAGACGGCACTGATTAATTTCGCGCAACTATAGGCCCATAACCACTTGGGTTTCAGCGAATAATAAATTCATTAATACGTGCAGAACAACTTGATTTTATTTAGGAAAAAATATTCGAAGGAGACGCGAGAGATTTAAGAGGGAACTGTCGGACCTGAGAAAGGATGGTAGGGTGAAAGTAGAGGAGGGGACACGTAGGCAGGCTGGCCAACCTACAATAGGTAAGTCCGTAGATTGTGGAAATGAGAAACTAGTGTTCATGAATTCAACAACACTACAAGTGGATCCGATCATGTCCTGATCTTCTGGCAAACCCTACTTTGCCAAAAACGATTGCATCAGATAGTCAAAGCCTACGATTTGACTGTTGAGGACTGCTACAACTAAACTAACTCAACTAGCGAAGAACAATTTTGACTATGTCAGCTACCTCTTCTTTAGAGTTTTGAATATCGCTGATATGAGTGTAGTGGACTTCTGCACTGAACCTAACCTGACCACTGATTTGGCAGTGTTGACGACCGTTGCATCAGGGTGTGGACGACAGAAATTTGAAAGTCAAAGACCACGGCTTTGAACTTCTAGTTTTTTGAATTATAAACATATCTAAGTATGTATTTCGGTCAGACGTCAAAAAAAAAGTAGCCTCATATTTGAATTTAGAAAACATTTCCTATTGCGTCAACAACTGCTGCTGCTGAGTGTCAACCACCGCTATTTGAGTTTTTAGAACTTCTGCAGCTAACAAGTCATCCAACGAATAACTTGACATTGTCAATGACAGCTGGATCAAGGTGTCGACGACCGAACTTTGAGTGTGAGGTGAGGACTGCTGCACCTAACCTGTCAACCAAAGACTAATTTGATGGTCTCAATGAATATACAATAGGGTGTCAACCACCGCAATTTGAGTTTTGAGGAATGCTGCACCTGACTACTGAAGAATAATTTGACAGTGTATACGAAAACTGCGCTTGAGTGTGGACAAATGTCTATAATTTGATTTAAATGAGAGCCGAACCAAGCAGGACTGCGCAACACCCTCTATCTGCAAGCAGATAGATGAACTACGAATAACCTCTAGTGGCAGTCGAGGGGGTGGAAAGAACTCACAACCTGGGAGCCCCAGGAGAGCTGGTCATTGCTGCTCCCCTGAGTACCTGTTTGTTAAAAACACCACAGGTTAGAGTTCTACCAACAAGGCAGATTGGTGCCCGAGTTCATAGCAGAACTCACATGCCGAGAGACATTTTCAGGGGACCAGCCCTTGAGGATGCCATCTCTCCCCTTGAAGCCTTCAGGGTCCAAAACCAAGAAGTAGGGTACGCTCCACCACGACCACCACGATTCCAACCTTAATTGAGGGGTAGGCAAGTGATGCTTTGACCAAGATTGGTGCATCGGTAGCCTGGCCAGAGTGTGGACAATGATGAATTTGTTCCCCTTTGGGATCGAATCCCAAGATTGATTTATAAGGGAGTGTCCCAGCGTCTTCCTGTACGTCTTCCCTCCCTCTTTGCGAGCAAAGAGGAAAATCCCTAGTACAATACTTTGGGAGACTGTAATACCCACAGTCGGGGGGCCCCACACACATAGGTGTGAATACCTGATTGCAAAGCACTACAGGTGGAGTTGGGTGTTCCAGCTCACCCTAACAACAGTTGTTAGGGTGAGCTGGAACACCCAACTCCACCTGTAGTGCTTTGCAATTATTGCATAGTTACTATGCGGGTTGGTGCACGAGTTTTTGGCGTGCCGCATAACTCACATGCTGGCACTACCTTGGGAGACAAGTCTACCATGGGAGTGCGTACCCTCAACTTTCAGGCTTGGCCATCCATCCTGGGTAATCAACCACGACCAGGGGGCAGGCAGGTGACACTGCGACGAAGTCTATGTGTGGGTAGCCTGGGGCTCCCCCGCCCGTGGTACCGATTTTGTGTCTTTGGTTTACCAGTGAACTGGATTCCACACCAGAGGCCAGATTGGTCGCAGGCCTGTTACAGGGAATGTGATCCTGTAACTGCCACTTTACCCTTATCCCTGCCACAGCAGGATCGAATCAATATGGATGACTGATGGAGGGAGACTATATTGTCATGCGTCCCCGTCGCGCAACCCGGGCCCCCTGGGATGAACAGAGGTGGCCCCATTAGGTTTCCCTGGTGGACCCCTCTTGAAGTTCCAGGGGTGGCTGAATGACCCTCTGGCGATAAGGGAGGGGACCCCTGTCAACGGGTTCCCTGACCCTTAAATCCCGCGCTTCCCCGTTATGGAAACTAATACAGACCGGCCTCATAACCCCCGCCAGCCCATTGGCTCGCGGGGTATTAGGGGAGGCGCTCAGAGGCGCCCCAGGCAGGGGCGTCGGCCATCCTCACCCTCCTCCTCTTCCTCATCATCCCTACCCTCTTCCTCTTCCACTGCCTCTTTAGACCACCAGTGTGCCCATTGTGAGCGGGCATTCACCACCAGGTCTGGCCTTGGTGTCCACATCAGACGGAAGCATCCTGTTGCTGCAAATGATGAAATTGATGTTGAACGAGTGCAGCCTAGGTATGCTTCCGAGGATTTGCGCAGGATGGCGGCAGATGAGGTGGTGGCTGTGCGCAATGGGGTACGTAATATCAATGTCTATTTAAGCGAACGTTTTCCCACGCGCACAGTCATTGCCATCAAGAACCTCCACCTGAAGCCCCACTATAAGCAGCTTGTCCAGGAAGCTATCCTGGCAAATAGCGGTGGGGCTTCTCCCGCATCTCCTATTGCTGGTGTGGACCAGCAGTCTGCCATTCAGTATCCATCCCCCGGGACCTCCGGTCTTCTCGCCGATTTGAAGACCGAAGTCTTGAGGCTCGGGGGGCAGGTAGGTCGTATTGAAGGCTATGAAAGCACCTACCTGCAGGATCTGGCGAGGCGGGCTGCTGAAGGGCTGGACAACCTGGAAGACAAGGTTGCAGCCTATCTAGGGAGAATCTTCCCGCGGGTTGGGGATGCGACCGTGACACAGCACCAGGGGGGACCTCCTCCCACAGTGGTGTTGCGTGGAGGTCGCAGAGCAGCTAAGCAAGCAAGACGGCGGGAGTACCACCGGGTTCAGAGTTTGTGGAGGAAGCATCCGGCGCGTGTAGCTGCGGAGGTACTGGAGGAGCCTGGGGAAGATCAAGTTAAGCCCCCTCTTCAGGAGTTTGTGGATTTTTGGGAGCCACTTTTGAGTGCTCCCAGCCACAACCCTGGAGAGCGAGTGGTTCCCCCAGTCTCCACCAGGGATTCCTTACGCGGCATCTTGTGTTCGCCGGTGCTACTTGACGAGGCACACAAGTGCCGTGTCAAGAACTCCACATCCGCTGGACCGGATGGTGTTTCCGCCCGTCGCTGGAATAAAGTACCAAATACGATTAAGCTGCTCATCCTCAACCTGCTCATCCTTGCGGGAAGACCCCCGAAAGCGTTAACCCGTACCCGAACCGTATTTATTCCCAAGAAAGGGGGAAGTGGGCCTGGAGGCTATCGGCCGATCTCAGTGTCCTCGGTAGTCTTCCGCCACTTCCAAAAAGTACTGGCATCTCGCCTTCAGGTGGCTGGTGTCATTGGTGACGTCCAGAGAGCGTTTCGGCCAGCAGATGGCACAGCAGAAAACCTTACGGTTCTCCAAACTGTCATCTCGCTGGCCCGTATTAAACGCCGGCAACTCCATCTCGCCGCTCTGGACGTCGCTAAGGCCTTTGACACAGTCAGTCACCTTGCCATGACCGATTGCCTTCGTGGTGTCGGGGCCCCATCTCGATTAATTGAGTATGTGGCCTGTCTGTACCGCGAAGGCGTGACGGTCCTCGAGGCAGGAGGTGAGGTGTCAAGGGATATAGTGATCGGGCGCGGGGTACGCCAGGGGGATCCCCTATCGCCACTCCTCTTTAACCTGGTCGTGGATACGGCCTTGGGTAAGCTGCCCACAGAAGTAGGGTTTGATCTCGCCCCTGGGGTGCGAGTAGGAGCATTGGCCTTTGCCGATGATGTTATCCTACTTGCAGAAACCCGCGAGGGCTTGCAGATTGCCCTCAATGCATTTGCTAAGCAGCTATCCAGGTGTGGACTCGTGGTCAACCCCGATAAATGTGGGTCGGTCTCCTTGGTCCCGTCGGGTCGCCAACACAAAGTGAAGGTTGTGGATGGGGGTTTTGTCATAGGACAAGCCCCCATTCCTTCTCGATCTGTGTTGGAGGTCTGGCGGTACCTTGGAGTCGACTTCATGGGGGTGGCCACCATCACTGCCAGCCGTGTGGACCTTGGTAGAGCGCTAGCTCGCGTTACCAAGGCTCCACTTAAGCCACAGCAGAGGCTGCGCCTCCTCCGCACGTACTTACTGCCGAAGCTAACCTACGGGTTAGTCTTCGGTAGGCTTACGGCGGGGAGGCTGCAGGAATTAGATCGAGAAGTCCGCTCTGCTGTGCGCTCTTGGCTGAGGTTCCCACCTGGTGTCCCAAGTGCCTATATCCATGCACCGGTCAAATCCGGTGGGCTTGGCATTGTGTCTCTCTCCGCATGTATCCCTTCTCTGCGCCGCCAGCGCCTGCTAGCCCTTCAGGGGTCGAGCTGGGAGGTCGCCCGTGTTGCTGCTGGTCTTGATTTTGTCAGGCAGCAGTTAGCATGGTGCGACCGAGCAACACCATCTGCTCCAAAACCTAGTTCGTCTGCTGAGTTCGCTGCTGCTCTGCATGAGTCAGTAGATGGTAAAGAACTCCGACAGTGCTCCGAAAGCCTTATCTCATCCCAATGGGTGGATTGGGCTTCGGAGGGCATTGGGGCCCGCGACTACCGGAACTTCCACGCCGTCCGCGTGGCAACACTGCCAACAGCGGTACGGTGTTCAAGAGGTAGTCGTGGGATGACAGATACCCTTTGCCGTGCCTGTCGGAGTGGAAATGAACACCTGTATCATGTAGTGCAGCAGTGTCCACGAACTCATGGGGGCCGCATCCTACGTCATGATGCGGTCGCCAAGCAGATAGCAGGTGCCTTGTCATCTAGCGGCTGGGATGTTGAAAGGGAGAGATTATACCACATGCCAAGTGACCAGGGCAAGAAGCCTGACATTGTTGCCGTCAAGCCCGACAGGTCTTGCATTATCCTGGATGTCCAGGTTGTTGATGGCAGCATGGACATGGAGCAGACCTGGCGGGCTAAGATAAGAAAGTATGATAGAGATGATTTACGGCAAGCAGTGTCAGAGCTAAAAGGAGTGGAACCCAACAACATCAGGGTGATGGCTGCAACCTTGTCGTGGCGCGGAGTGTGGTGCGGGAAAAGTGCCACGGAGTTGCGCGAGTTGGGCATCTCAGTAGGTGTACTCCGTGGTGTCACCCGCCGCGTACTGCTCGGCTCATATTTAAACTGGTGGTCATTTTATAGAGGCACTTCCCTTCATCCCTCTCTCCCACCCCAACCTTCCTCATCATCCCTCATCCCTAGGGCCGGCGTCGGGTGAGTCCTGGGCGTCCTCCCCATTATATTTGATTTATTTATTTATTTTGTTTTTATGGCGTGCCCCCTCCGTCACAAAAGACATTTTGTCTTTGAGGGGAGTTTATTTAAAAAAAAAAAAAAAAAAAAAAAAAAAAAAAAAAAAAAAAAAAAAAAAAAAAAAAATAGTTTGCTGGTTTTAGTCGTGATCATAACCAAGTTCAAGCACTACATAAGTACCATGGCAAAGCCAGAATGTGGACAGCCGGAATTTGGGTGTCAACATCGGACTTCCAGTTTTTGAATTTTAAACGTACCTTGGTACTTTGGTCAGACGTCCAAAACGTACAACAACAGCAACCAGGTGCTGATCCTTGACAAACCTCGTAAAAAGGGTGTCATCGACCCTCATTCACCCTGATTCAACGTGTAGACCAAAATTAGACAACAATTATGCCTTACAAACTCCACTAGTCACAATGGAAGAACCAAAAGAGGAACATCGCTCGAATACGTTGTGATTAAAAGACCGGCGTACCTTCTTTTCGAAGTTTCGCCCTTATTTGCGGTGAAAGCGAGCCACAGAAATTACCCTCCGAAAGGCCTGCCCCTAGGCATGTTTTGTTTTCATTGTAGATAAAGAAAACATATCTTTGAAGATTTTTTTCTCGAGCTTTGCTGTAAAAATACTGAAAATATGATCCTTTTCGCGAAAGAACGTTCACAAACGAGGAATATTTCATTGCTTGAGTTCGCCAAAAACGTAAAAAAGAAGTTTGTCCAATTGAGTGGGCAGTAAAGCTTTCTCACAAATGACGTCGGAACACACATGTTGATGAATGTTGGCATCTCTCAGAATTCTCCTTCTCCGAAGTTCTCCAACTCAAAAACATTATATCGTTAGAAAAGAAGAGAAGAAGTTCATATTGGTATACAAAGAGGTAGGTAATTGAATTAATTCTTGAATGTTCATATACGTTTTATCATCAATTTTAGATAGGGGAGACCACCTCGATGTTCCTGGGGTCTCAAAAAAGCACAATGTTCCCCTAGAAAGGTTGGATGTTCCCGGATCCCCCGAGTGTTCCGCTAGCGGTGCCTTACGATTCAGGCCTCTATGTTCCGAGTAACCTGAGTGTTCCCATCACCTGTACTACCTGATATAATTGAGATCACGAATAATCCTTTAATTATCATTAAATTCAACTATTAATAAACTGCTACATACAATAATCAGGTATAAAACAGGTACTTCGTCATATATCACGAAGTAATTCCTACCTGCTGAAAACTAAGACTAAGAAAAGAAAAGAAATTGTGTTGATGATTTATCTCACAACGGTTTTAAATCATATCACTATCAACACAAGTAGGTTTGGTTTGTATAAAACATGACATTTTTTTGCAAAGATCAAGATATGGTTGATCCTACAGACAAGCACGGAAGAATAAAAGAACATGAGAAGGATTTCAGGGATAGCAAAGGTGATTCTGCTTCTGCGAATCACCTAAGAGAATCCAATCATAACTTCAGTTTTGATCTAACAAACGGACGGTAAAAAGAATTTCCTCATTTTTGCCCGAAGGGAGGTACGTTGGATGTGCTTGAAAAGTTCGAGATTCTTAAGAGTGATAGGTCTGGTAAATGTCTGAATGAGGTGGTCCCTCAACATGTTTCACCATTGATAGAAGAATGGTCTCCCCTTCACAATGTTACCCTCACCAATGTTGGAGCTCCCTTTCACTTTGTCTGCCTTGATTGGCATTTGATGATCCTCCCAGGTCCCTTCACTTCTCTGAGCCAATAGAATTCTCCTTTCACTTATCTGATTGGGTATGACTTTCACTTTCTCGACCAATGGGATTCAAGCTCCCTTTCACTTGTGACTATATAAGCTATGCTCTTTGTGATGTACCTTCAGTTATTGTTTGTTACTGATGATGACCTAACCGTCGAAATCGATTTAACTTGTAACTCATTATTTTCGTGGAAATAGTCAACGTTCTACTCAACTCCGTTTTTTATTAAAATGGTTTTCCACTATCTCATCGCAAGTGATTTTATTCGTAGACAAGCACGGCTCGGGTGCTACGATTGGATGACTGCGGCACAAGATCGTTCGAGCTAGAAAGAGTCCTAAAGGAGGCCCACCCTGGACTGTAGTGCCTTCAGTAGTAGTAGCTGTAGTTACGGAAAGAGTTAAAACTCCAGTACGAGAATGGCCCTATTGTAATGTGAGAACACGCCTTTTGTAGTTTTCCAAGGAGAGAGTATTTTTGTTAATAATTTGCAGTGCTTTTTCGTTAAGTTTCGCCCTGGACACAATATGCACATATTTTATCTTGCGCTGGTCTTTCCTGCTTCTTCTACCACAAGACTAACGCGATTATCATTCAATTCCTGTACCATTTTTTACAGAAATGGGACTTTTCATATACTTACTCGACACGTGTTCTTATGTCGGCTAAAAAGTAGAGCGGGGAAAAAAGTTAAAGAAAACGGGTCGAGAGGTCAGCTTTTTACAACGACGAAGGGTGACGAAACGACCGAGAATGTGCCATCTGCAATTCAAATGGACGCTCTCAGAGACGCAGCTTCTGAGTTGTTGCACAGGAAGTGTCCATAGAATACGGCTCTTATCCACCCTCTTTTATTCGTTCCAAGTAAAATCTCCCGTTTGCATACAACGAAACGGTGCTGATGACTGGCGTTTGACTACCTTGGTTTAATGACCGAGATTTCCGTTTTTCCAATTTTTGAACCTCAAAATGGTCGAAATGAGGGCATTAAAGTGCACTTCTTGGGGGGAAATATATTGCAGCAATATCGAAATTTTACCTAATTTTTATTGAGATAACTTTTTCAGCATTTTTTCAGTTTCTACTTTCAGCTGTTTTGAGTGTTTGATAGTAAAGAAAGCAAAGATAGTAGAGTAAAGTAAACAACCATTTCAGCTTGGATTTTCGTTCTACTGCCGTTTCTGTGGACGTCATCAGCTGTCTTCCGAAAGGAAGATGAGAATTTTACTCTTTACGAAGATAGCCGAGCCTCCATGAGGACGGTCAGCAGGGTGAAAGAAGCGATCTACAACGAAGTTTGTGATGGTTGCGTATGATGTTTATCTTCAGTGTGATTCCAATATAATACATACGTAAATATTTTATTGGTTGAGAAAAATTTCATTTAAAATGTTATTTCATGTTCCGAATGAGCTCATTGGCATTAGAGAAAATTAATCCAAGCCACTCCAATCCAAATGACACGTCCGAATATTTTGTGAAAGGGCTCACGGATGCACAAGAAACGAAAACCAACAAGAAGTCAAAAATAATAATCCTGTCACAGAAGAAATGATAGTCCTAATAGTGGAAAGGCAAGAAGAAAAATGTCGAAAAAATCAATAAAATAACGCAACTCACTCTCTCTGACGATATACAGGGTGTTTCACGAAGAGGTTACACCCCCCTTCATTTCCCCAAAATACAGCGTAAAACATTGGGACCAACGCTATTCTTCAAGATTTTTTTGTGAGGAATTCAGAAAAAATACTTTCGCGCCTAACTTCATTTTTTCAAATAGAACCCCCCCTTTTCTTTAATTACAGATTTGGATTCTACGTCAAATTTCATGAAAAATTAATACCCGAACCGATTTTGTTTATTTCGCGCAACCTGGCTTTTGGTTTATTATTTTCAATAATGAACCTTTGGAATCGACCAAAAAAATTTTTTTTAACCTCCCCTCAAAATTTGTTGGTTTACGTTTCAAGGTACGTAGAATCCAGAAATCTAATATAAATTCGGCCGTCCGTCCGCCGTACGCGGCACTTTCCCTACTTAGCATTGACCTATTTTGTTGAATCTTGGTATGTAGGCTCCATTTGGGGTCTAGTTCTGCCCCGAAGATTTTATTTGATGTAGGCCACTTCTGAAGGTTCAAAAATGAATTTTTAAATTTTTAAAACGCCCTAACTCAAAAAATTTTGATATAAAGGTATTGTTTTTCCATCGATTTAAGATAGTACAGAATTTTTTGAGACCGTGCGGAGCCCTGTAGGACAAACCGTTCGTTCCCTACGAGAATTTAAGTGTTGGACTCACGATAAAACAGAAACACGAGTGTGAATCGAAAAAGAGGCTTAATCTCCGTTCAAATTTTAGCTGACCGAAATGCGATCGATGATTTTCTTCATGTTGGTTGGTAGTAACAAGGGCAAAGCCGTGTTCTTTGCAGTCGAGTGATCTATATAGAAAAATAGTAAACCTTGGTGTAATAGTTTGCAGCATTTTTTGTAAAGATCACCCGTGTGCGAAAGATCGCGTTTGCTCAGCTGAAATATGCCTCGCCCGTCAGTGAAGGTTCATATGCGATTCACAGTCGTGTTTCTGATTCATCATTCATCCAACCTACGGAGGGGGGGGGGGGGGGCTCATCTCTATCTAGCGCAGAGTGCTAAATTCCTGATAAATTCCACAATAAACGCGCTTTTATCATTAGCTTCTAGAAATTGTACACTATCATAAATTGATGAGAAAATGTCGGAGAAATATACTAATTGGGTAATTATTTATCCTCATTTGGCAAACGATTGGTCTCACAGAGTGGTGTCGAAAAATTCTTAAAAATCGTCGCAAGTTTTCGAGGTAGGGCGTTTTGAAAATGTTTTGTCCCAGTTTTTGCTCCTCAGTGACTGACACTAAACAAAAACTTCGGGGCACAACCAGACATTTTTTTCGTGCTTTATTCCACAGGTACTACATTATTGAAAGCAAGAAACTAATAGGAGGTCAAAATACTATCCCTCTCCCCATAGCAACGCGGCGTGAATATGTTTACGGTTTTATTCCGATCTCTCAAACAATATTTGATAATCTCACTCTCCTCGTAAATACCGTTTCTAATCCATTTCTGAATCACCAAGTATAATATTTACAACAATTCATCTTTATTCCTTCTAATTAATAACGAGGAAATTCGGATAATTTATCGCGGGATTATGTAAAAAAAATGATACGAAAATAAAAAATGGTCGGCTAAACTCACAATTAAAGAGTTTTGGAGAAATAACGTCTGAAACGCATACTGTTCATTCTTTTCCTTCCCAACGTTACTTAACCCTTCAACGGAAAACGTGGGAGGAAAAAAGGCGCTAAACCCAATTAAAACGAATTTAGTCAGTAATAATTCAGGAAAAGGTAATTAAGGGAGGCACTTCGTTCATTAGACCTAACAAGTAAGTAGCCACGTGATAAATCTCTTGTTAGACACGGGGGGATAGAAGCTGACTTGGTGGAAGGTGGAAAAACGACAAGTGAGAAAAAAGTGTAAAAATCGAGATAAAAGGTCGCTCTCCAGACATCGCCGTCCGAAACCGTCGAACGACAAACCCGCAATTTCTTCTGTTGAATGTTTGGAAAAGCACTTTAATTCGATTGCCTTCACTGGAGTCGACTGAACTTAGTGTTGGCACGGTGTCAATTCAGACCATATTGCTTTGTTTTTTCGCACTTTGCTCGTTTTTCTCAAGAGAAGAGTGGGAATAGCAATTAGTTTGCTAATGAAATTTACGTTTCTTTCGTTCGTTTTAACGGTCGAAAAACGAAGCACTTTTGTGTTTTTCCCTTAATTTCATTCGGGATGTCTGATATCGTTTTAGGGTGGTGTAAACCGGATGTCCTTAAAGAAAGTTGTCTGAAATTCGTCAAACATTTTTGATTTCTTGCAATAAGTTGAAATTTTGGAACGAAAAGTTTACAAATCGGTCTCAATATGAAATGTATATTTAATATGAAAAACTTACAGAAACAAGCACAGAAGGGGGTTTTAGATGCGAGAGGCTACTAAACAGCGCATTTACAGGGTGTAAGCCTAACAGTTAGGCTTAGGACCAGTTACTGGTCTGCCATACGGTACCAGTCGATTTTACAACTAATTTGCAACAAAAAATGTCTCTTAGCATTTTCTTTAAACCCTTCGTTTTCGAGTTATTTTAACTTTAAACTTTTTTTTCGTGATTTTGACCTTATGTCATTAAATTGGTCATAACTCCGTTAATTAGCTGTGTAAATTACAATTTGAGGATACCGTTGGAAAGAGCATTAAATTTTCTATCGGATAGATGCCTTAACTTTTTATGAGTCAAGGTTTGAGACATGAAAACGTCCTCTAAAAAGAGAATTTTACGTAATTTTGGAAACCTCGCATTTTTTCAATCTCAAATTGAACTACGAGAATCCATACTTTTTCAAGATGCAAGAACAGTGAAAACTGCGCCAAAATCTCAGCTTTCCAATGGTCTAATCAAAACATATTCTACAACCGTATTTAGGGGAGTATTTCGGGTTTGAACGCGGAAAAACGTGCATTTTTTCAACGAAATCGGCGCTCCACCTAGTCGATCTGAGGGGTCGGACAATAGCAGTCGGTGGGTCGGCGCCGCAGTAGACCGCGAGGCCTCCGGAAACAGGAGGGCCAGAGCGCTGATTTCGTTGAAAAAATGCACGTTTTTCCGCGTTCAAACACAAATTTCTCCCCTAAACTCGGTTGTAGAATATGTTTTGATTATACCGTTGGAAAGCTGAAATTCTGGCGCATCTTGAAAAAGTATGGGTTCTCGTAGTTCAATTTGAGATTGAAAAAATGCGAGGTTTCCAAAATTACGTAAAATTCTCTTTTTAGAGGACGTTTTCATGTCTCAAACCTTGACTCAACAAAAAGTTAAGGCATCTATCCGATAGGAAATTTAATGCTCTTTCCAACGGTATCCTCAAATTGTAATTTACACAGCAAATTGAAGGAGTTATTATGACCGATTTAATGACATAAGGTCAAAATCACGAAAACAAGTTTAAAGTTAAAATAACTCAAAAACGAGGGGTTTAAAAAAAATTGCTACGAGACATTTTTTGTTGCAAATTAGTTGTAGAATCGACTGTTACCGTACGGCAGACCAGTTAGGCTTACACCCTGTATAGGACTAGTGATTATTGAATAGCGTAACCATACATAGAAGAAGAAGAAGATAAACATGTTTTATTATTTATTCAAATAGATTTACAAGATAGTCACGTATATAGAAAATGTAAATGTTACAGTTAATCAACAATTTAAACATGCAATATGACAAGACCAAGGTCCTTCTGTCGGAGAGTTCCCGAGAACAAATTAAAGGTTCCCAAAATCAACAAATCCAGCAAAGCTTACCCAACATTCATAACGAAGCTTACAACAATCAAAGTGCCCACCTATTACCAGTTGAACTCCCTTACCAGTTCGGAACGGTAGCGCCATGCGGCACGACAAAAACATGCCAACTCCCCCACACTATTGCCGTTCAAAAGATTCATAACCCGATCCCTACTGATAACCCATGACCCAAGGCAAGCGCTTCTGATTTCACCCAGCACTGGGCATTCTCCAAGAAAGTGGAATACATCCTCCAGCGCCATCATGTTGCACATTGAGCAGTCTTCTCTTGTGTCTGCAGCCGGAAGGAATAGTCGCGTAACCATACATTTGTAACCTCGGTTTCAAGTAATGTGTGAAAATGTAACGTAATGCTTAGTAATTTGCTCAATACTACAGTGTTTAGTAGGTAGGTATCAATTTATTTACCTAGTTGGAGCGATTTTACAAAGATCCTGTACTACAACACGGCCTACACAAAGTCGGGTAGGAAATCTGAGCAAATCGCATCCCTTCATTTTTTTTTTTTTTTTTTTTTTTTACCCAACGCCAGTACTAGGTTGTTGGCGTTTCCGCCATCATTTGACCTCGCGCAGCCCAATACAATAGCGATATTTTCGACCAGTTGGTCTCGTCTGGTGTGAAAGATTGTCTAATGCCCTCGAGCTTTGAATGCCCAATGTTGAATGCCCCAATGTTGAATGCCCAATGCTTTTAGCTTTGACGGGGAAATTAGAGCTGTGTTGCTGGCACTGGAAATGATCCGGACCCAGTCACATCGCAAAGTTGCTATCATCATTGATTCCCAAGCAGCTATTACCGCGCTGTCTTCTGGCACCTATACAGAGTCCCATGACGTCCTCAGCGGTAGAGAGGCTATTCAGGCCTTGCTGCGAGAGGGTGCCACTTTAGCACTGCAGTGGATCCCCTCACACTGTGGTATCTGGGGAAATGACCGTGCTGATGCACTAGCCAAGGAGGGCTCCCGCATGGAAATGCCTGAGGCTCGCATTGGGTACAGAGCAGCCAAAAAATGCATCCAGGACAAATTAAAGGAAAGACAGCTGGAAAACCATCGGATGGCAGCTGAGGGAAGGAGATGGGCCAGCCTTTTGGAGGAGAGGAACCGTGTCCCCGCAAATCTACCCCGACATATAACAGTGGCAGGGTTCAGGCATCCCTTCATGAAGGCACTCATCAACAAGAATCAAATTCTTTGGGTGTAGCAAACTATCAAGTATGATGCTGAGAGCTGGGCATTGCATTGTTCCCGTCACAG
Organism: Apolygus lucorum; assembly: GCA_009739505.2. NCBI lineage: Eukaryota > Metazoa > Arthropoda > Insecta > Hemiptera > Miridae > Apolygus > Apolygus lucorum. The sequence goes on along the minus strand of CM019168.2, from coordinate 26,753,638 downwards.
GTTTTGACATCAACGTTTATCTCTATCCAGCCTCCGTATAGGACACTACCACTCAACCTCGATGAGCCAGGTCTGAAGAAGGTTGTGGAGTTTATTCACTCACCGCCATTCCAGCAGCCATCAGGGAGATGACTCCAGGAAGTGCCAGATGTGATTCCTGAAGTTTTCCTAGGCACTCTATGTTGAGACCTTCAGTCAGTGTCCCGTCCACCTTAGGCCCGCGTATCTACGGCAGTACTGGGTAGCCTGTATTCCCTCGTGTACTGTCACACTTCCGTTAACCGCCAGGCTGTCTACCCTCAAACTGTCAACCATCAGAGAATGAGACTTGAATGTTGTACTGTGCCAGCCGCCTCTCCTTGGACTTCCTTCGGGCACCCAGTCACACGCCAAGGTATTACCATGTTTCGTTCTTTGCTCTTGATTCGTAGTTGTCCAAGTGTCAGTCCAAGTTTCACATTTTTAGTGACAGGTTGAAGTTTTTTTAGGACGTCCCACAGTAAGACTTGGGCGTCCTTATGCGATCGATCTGGGGTGAAGGAGGACAACACTCAACAGAAAAAAAAATAACCACACAGTAATCCGTTTTAGACCATTCTGAATCCAAATCCGCGAAAAAAACCATAGGTGTATGTCTGTGTGTGTGTGTATGTGTGTGTGTGTATGTGTGTGTGTGTGTGTGTGACAAAATCTTGTGTCGTCTGCACAGCCCTTAGTTCTCAACCGATTTTCCTGGTTCTTTTTTTGTCCGACGCGGAAAGCTATCTAGTTGTGCACTACGTCGCCGGAATTTCGAATTTTGCCTTTTAAGGGGGGGAAAGGGGGGGTTAATGCTCAAAAAACGTGCGTTTTTGGGCATAATCTTGTGTTGTCTGCCCAGGCCTTAGTTCTCAACCGATTTTCGTGGTTCTTTTCTTCTTCGACGCGAAAAACTATCTAGTTGTGCACTACGGCGTCGGAGTTTTGAATTTTGCTTTTTAAGGGGGGGAAAGGGGGGGTTAATGCTTAAAAAACTTGCGTTTGCGGGGGTAATCTTGTAAAATCTGCCCAGGCCTCAATTTCCAACCGATTTGCGTGTTTCTTCTTTTGTTTGACTCAAATAACTTCCGAGTAGTACATGATTTTACCAGAGTACCAAAATTTGCAAGGGGAGGGGATGGGTGGGGGTATAATATTCACAAAATATCCGATTTTTCAATATTTCGGTTCCTTTATTGCTTACTAATTGTACCCAACCTTTGAAATTGAGGAAAAATTCTCATTAAACCTCTGGATTTTCATGAATTATTCTCTGTGCCACCATGGAACTAATAGTGGTGCCACCATGGTGCCAGGACACCATAAACCGCATATTTCGAGGGTTTTTTTTTGTGTTTCACCTTGAATACGGACGTTAACCTCGACGGACTGCCTATTAAAACTAATAGATGAAACTTCAATGTTAAGACGTATTTCCCCTTTGGTGCCAGACTGGCACCATTGGTGAGTGGAAGGGGGGGGGTGAACTCGAATTCGCATGTTGGGTATCGTAGATCATGGATTTCAAATTGCTCTTCATATTCGAGGCTCCCATGCCGCTAGAAATGTTTTAGTGGATAATGGTGAGGGGGGAGGGGGGGTTACTATTTCTTATCTAAAATAATAAATAAATTACATCGAGTGAAACAGTTTTATCGCTTACCAACTGGTTAAACTGATCTAATGCTTATCCAATGGGACGTCCCCTGGAATGCATGCATTACTAAACAATATGTTTTTCCAAGCTTTTTTTGAAGCTTTTTTGAGTGACAGGATGAAAAGTTTCCTTTCCAAAGAAAGTCGGAAGGAGTCCTGTGAAAATCCCAATGGTCTCCCTCTCTGGTTACAAGCAACCAGAGAAAGTCACTCCGAAGAGTCGATTGTTCACACAAGCAGTGTCCCGGATTATTAGCAAGTCCCTGTTATGACCTATAGGTAGAGGTGCACGTTCTAGCTCGTGCTTCCGACAATGCAGGTCGGCGCCCGAGTTTTTGACAGTTAGCAAAACTTACATGCCAGGATGCCACAGGGCCACGAACCTTCTGAGAGTACTGGAGACAGGGCCAACCCCCGCCGGCACTGGTTCATGGAACACTACCCAGAGACTCTACCACAGCTGTGAACACGGTCACTGCGGTGTGCGTCCTTTAGCAACGATTTTCGGACCAGCTACTGCGGGGAGGTCGTGTGTTCGAGTCCCACCGCGGGGGCGTGTTTTCGTGGGTCCCGGGTTCATCCCCCCCTCATCAAGGGAGGTGAGGCAATAGGAAGCCATGAGCGAAATCATCAGAATAATTCCGATCTTCCCTTTTAAAGGCAGCTGTTGACCAGAAATTGACCAGAAATGGCAGTGGGACGAAAATCCAACCTGAAATGTTTGTTTAATTTACTTTACTAACCTTTTTACCTTATCAAAGTTTCCCTCAGAGACGAGTCCTTTTGATCAGAGGGTGACGCACGTCACATTTGATTATTTTAACAACTTTTACATACTTAGCTGTAAGTGATTTTCTCGTCAATAACCTCTTGTAACTCGTTTCCAGTTGTCATTTCACATATACTATCAATCTTTCATTCAGTGCTAAACGTAGTGACACAAATTAGCGAACAAGAGGACACAGCAAAGCTTCCAATTCTCTCTATACCATACTATTATGAGAGGCTATTTCCAGGATTTAAGTGATGGTATTACGTATAACTGCATGCGACGTGAATCTACGTCAAAAATTCTATACTACTGCTTATTATGTGAATTATAGTGCGTTTAATGAACTTCAAGGTGCTGATATTTTGTGGCTGATGCCATCGGATTCTCGAGCACACCCACACATCGATTTGGTTCCTCAATTAAGCCTATGTAGTGCAGACATATTTGGAGTCTGACGTTATGATCATCCCTGATGAATTGCATGCAACGATGGTATTTAGCCACAGAACAGAAAATTTAATCCTTGTCTTGTTTCAAGTACATTCTATCACAGTGAGCCATGTGCCACACCCAATTTGTAGACTTTTTTTAATTTCTTCGAATTCATTGGTCAGGATATTAATGCTTCGTCGATCCCAAAGGAAAAAGAGGAATGGACGACTCATTAAAACTACAGTAATGAACCTCGTGCTAATAGACTGCCGTTCCTAATTAAAACTGAAGGTTTTTCAAAAATTATTAGCATCGCTAATCAAGCTCTTCCGTCAATGTTGACGTTACAGAGGTGAAAATGAGAGATCAGTTGAAGAAGTAGGTATCCAAAGCGCTTTAATAGCCCCGAAGGAAGCAAGTCGAAAAGGATAATATAGTAGATAGAGATAAAAGTGTAGTCAAACTTGGGATATTACAGCTTTGCCTCAAGTTTTATAATTACCTCGTTAATTACTTACGTCCTGAAAACTACAATTCTGCTAAAAATGGCGGCCTCACACGTGACTGGTAAAAATTGGTATATTATTTTGGAATAGATCTCAAAATTATCTAAAATGCGGTCAAACTGTTCACCTTCTGTGTAACATTACCTGTTACGAGTACCTCGTACATTCAGAAGAAAGGGAATACGAGCACCTTTTATAAAGTCAGCGGAAATCTCAAGTGAAAGTTTTTGTAAAAGTTTGGAGAACTTTGTCGGTCTGTGGAGGAGCGGACTTGGCACGTTATTTGAGTTACCCCAGCGTGTACATGTGCAAGGGACGATACCACCGATATAACGGAGTAGGTATCGATACTTTTTTCGTCGATATAGGTACCTATTGATAATTTTAGTCTATGTAGGGTAAATCAAAAATAAAAAATACCCGAGATATCCCACGACGAGATGAAATTTTTTTTCTTTTAACTGTTAGAATTTTCTAATAGAATTGATTGAAACGATATATTGCTTCTGATGTGCTTCATAAGATAATCTCCCTCAAGTTAGTAATCTCGCGTGTCCCCAGGAAGAATTTTAGCATGGAACATGCCTTGTTGGCAAAATGTGTTACCTGGCGGATTCAGAGAGGAACTACGACATACCTGAGCCACCCCAAGCCTTGCTTCGATCATTTCACCTGAGGTGACTACGTAACTCCCAAGGCACATGTTCATGCCCGGGAAATCAGGGAGACAAAATGAACTCGCGAAGTATGGCCTTTAGGGAAAATATAGTTCATGTAATAAATACATTTGTAAATTTTACAAATTTGTACTCTTATGTACACACTTTTACAAAATTCGTTGGAATAGTCGGCACTTATAAAATTGAAGATTATACTACAGATGGAGCTGTTGCTCTTAGTAGGTCGAAAGTCAGAATGAAGTCAAAATATTCCATTTCAACTAGCGGAAACTAAACAAGTAAAGTGGGGGTCAGGTTGACAAGTTGGGGATCCAATAGAAATTTGCAATGTAACGGAAACGGGAGTAAGGTGAGGGTAGAACGACAATTGTCTCATTTCGGGGGAAAACCCAGAGGTTATATTTGCTATAAGGACTTTCAAGGAGGACAGGATTATTCTTTTTGGTGGACTACTTAAAGGGTTATGAGATAGGGAGGCATTGTTGGGAAGGTAGGTACGGGTATGTTCCCACAGCCTTGAAAGGGTTTGTGGAAATTCCCTGGAGAGTTGATTGACCTGTATCTGATAATTTAAACTGGGTTCAAACTTGGGTTTGAACAGCACAACACTGTGATAACTAGGAGTATAACTTGGCCAGGTTTCCCATGTCGAAAACCATATTTTTTTCTCCCATTTCTGGTATAATTACATAAAAACATATTTGTGTAAATTAGATACACGATTCCAGCTTATTTGTGATATATCTCACAATTCCACAGAGTTCTTTATTTCAGTAACTTTGTTCATCGACTTCTTGCTAATTAGTTGCCACTAATTAAGCCGTCCTATTAAGGTTAAAATTTTAGAGGTGGAAACAGAGAGGAGCCCAAAATGAGCACAAAGATCCACAAGGAAGCCGGCCGAAGCGGTTTTTCCGGTCTAAAAGAAATAAAACTGTAAACTTGGCGATACTTTGTCATCCAACGGGAGAAAAGAGCCGACCAAGGCCAGAGCTACGGCCAGGCTGTATTGTTAAGGGGGAAACGGAAAAAGGCGAAGTTCTGAGGGGGGCAACTTTGCTGTTGGTCTTGGTTCTGGGTAAGAAAAACAGTAGTCAACCTCAATTATGTAAATAAGGTTCTTTCTCCCTCTATATTCGTCAGGATACCCCTGGGTGGGTCCGTACCCTTTATCCTTCTGGCTTGCGGAATCCTATCTACTTTCGCCAGAGCTATTACGGAGATTTCTGATTATTCAAGTCCCACGGTCAAGGGAGGAAGAAAGTCTTCTCGAGCGGAAATTATTTCCGAGGGAATAATAATTAATTGCCCGCCTCCTTTTTCAACCGCCCTCTCCTGCCCCCGTTCTGCCTCAAGTTTGAAAAAAATAAATAAAATAAATGAAAAAAAGAGAGACGAATTTCCCTTTGTTAATGTAGTGAAACGAAAAGCCAGTTGTGCAGTTGAAATTTTAAGAAATACCGTAGCGCTGATCGAGAAAAACTCCACTCCAAGAGAACCGGGAATGTTCGTAGTTGGTTTTGTTATACTAGTTTTTGTGCTTTAATAGAACATTTCATAAAGCAATAAATATGCGATAAGTGTGGAGATTCAAATAATATTTTCAGTTCACCTATCAAACCTTCAAGATTGGCCGCAAATCCTGAAAAGTCCAAGAAGGAACATGATTGCTCTGTGGATTCTATTATTTAAGGTGGATGCATTGATATTTAAAGCTAAACAAAATTTTTGTGGTTTCAATCTTTTTCTCTGGTTGTTGTATATTTGTATTATGTTTAGATACTAACTCGCCTGATAAATATCAAACATCGCAGCTAAACTTACCTCAATTCTTGCTTCTTCAGCATGGATTTCAGGATGAATGAGAAGACAAAAGATGACTGGAGGAAAAATGGAGAGTGGAAAACGAAGATTCACCTAAACAATTTTTCAGTAAATTTCGTACTTAGTCCATTCTTCTTTGGAATTGTACTTACGTCTTATAACACCATATACCTGACAAAGATCAACCAATACAGCTAATATCGGCGCCCATCTGCAGAGCGAAGCGATTAGTTCCATAGTATGTGAGCCTCTGATAACTCCATGACTACATTTGACGTGAAGATTAATCTATGAAAGCGAGATCAGCTCGCATTGACGGGAAGGAATGGATTATTCTCTAGTTCAACGTCCATGATTCTGGCGAAGATAAACAATTTCAGTTTAGATTAGCCTACTTCTGCAGAGCAAAGCCGTGATTCCTCTAAGAAGTTGATGTTCTGGCGAAGATCAACTACTTCAGCAGAGATCAGCCTCGTTCTTCAGAGCAAATCCTCCATGAATCCCGTTTGAAACTTCTGATAAAATGTTATCCCAGTTATTCCTTACAACATCATAACCAAGCTTCTGGCGTAGACCAACTACTCCAACAAGGATCAGCTTCTTTCTGTGAAACTAGGAAGAGGTTTGTTTTCTATTTCCTGAAAGAAACTCTAATGCTTACTTTGCTTCCACATCGCTGATGACTTGCTGTACAACTCCATGCTTCTAGCAAACCTAAACTATTTCAGCCGAGCAAAAAAGTTATTCGACCGGAGATTATGATCGAATCCTCCAATAAAATGATACTCCAGACATTGGTTCCACCATTTTGATGACTTTCCGTACTATACAGCTCCATGACCATATTTCTGGTGAAAAATAACCACTGCAGAAATTAGCTTTCATGTAAGGAACAAGGATGTGCATTCTTTCTAGTTCTTCGAAGGAACGCATTGCCTTCCAAGTATGAATACATTTCCATACAGCTTCTGGTGAATATCAACTACTTCAGCTGAGAACAGCCCACATTTGCACAGCTAAGCGGTAGATCCTCTATAGACCCTGGTGGGAACCTCTGGTAAAATGCTACCCCAAACATTGCTTCCTCGATATTGATGACCTTCCGTACTATACAACTCCATGACAATGCTTCGGATGAAGATTTACCACCACAACTGAAATTAGCTTCTGGATTCCATACTAGTTCTTCAAACAAACGCATTGCTTTCCAACTATATATGCATTTCCATACAGATTCTGGCGAACATCTACTTCAGCTGAGAACAACCCGCGTCTGCACAGCTAAGCGGTGAATCCTGTACAGACCCTGGTGGGAATCTCTGGTAAAATGCTACCCCAAATATTGCTTCCTCGATATTGATGACTTTCCGTACTATACAACTCCATGACAATCCTGCGGATGAAGATTTACCACCGCAACTGAAATTAACTTCTGGATTCCATACTAGTTCTTCAAACCAACGCATTGCTTTCCAACTATTAATGCATTTCCTTACAGATTCTGGCGAATATCTACTTCAGCTGAGAACAACACGCGTCTGCACAGCTAAGCGGTGAATCCTGTATAGACCCTGGTGGGAATCTCTGGTAAAATGCTACCCCAAACATTGCTTCCTCGATATTGATGACTTTCTGTACTATACAAATCCATGACAATCCTGCGGATGAAGATTTATCTCCGCAACTGAAATTAGCTTCTGGATTCTATTTTAGTTCTTCAAACAAACGCATTGCTTTCTAAGTATGAATGCATTTCCATACAGCTTCTGGCGAATATCAACTACTTCAGCTGAGAACAGCCCACATCTGCACAGCTAAGCGGTGAATCCTTTATAGACCCCCAACATCGCTCTACTATACAACTCCATGACAATGCTTCATGTGAAGATTTACCACCTTAAAACAAACGCATTGCTTCCACAATAGACTTTCCGTACAACTCTAAGACCATGCTCCTGGCGAAAAACCACTGAGAACAGCTTCCTTTTGCAGAGCAAAGGAGTGAATCCTCCATAGCCTCTGATAGGAATTCTGCTAAAATGTTATCCCAGTTTTTGCTTTCGCCGTATTGATGACTTTCCGTACAACTTCATGGAAAAGCCCTACCTGAAGATAGGGATGGATTCGAGGTTGAACGAGCAGACAAAGGGTGATTGAAGGAGAAGTATGAGAGAAAAAAGAACGAGGAGAAAGGGAGAAAAAATAAGTTTAGTTTGGTGTTGGAAGTGGGGACAAAGGGGGTGGTAAAGAGGGCCCAAAGGGATTGCGGGACGGTTCGCAAACCCAATAACTGCGCCACAAAGGCCTCTTGCCCCTCCACGGTTCTGTCCTCAATTCAATATGGCATAACGCCCAGTTCCTCGTAGCTCGTAGACTCCTTTTCCCCGCTCACAAAGGCACAACTTCTTATTGTCATTAACAAGGCATTCATAGTCCTCTCACGGTCCGCACGTTTCGCGCCAGATCAGGGTACATGAAAAGGCTTAACATGTGAGATGGCCCTCCCCGAAATCCTTTTAGACTTCGCGGGGTTTTCATGTCGATTTGCCGGCAGTTTACGTGCGGGTTCCTTTTAGAGGTTCCTTGTACTAGATATGTGAGAACCTGAAATAGAAGGAGTGGGTCTTTCAAGAAAAATGTAAGTTCTATACGCACTTACGTAACTTTTCCTAGTAATGTAGAAAACGTCTGCCAAAATGGGGCATTCAGAGTTTCCGAGCTCTCTGAACATTGCTTTTGGTTCAGAGTGTAGCTGCACCTATCTGTACCGGTTTCCAATGAATTTTATTTTTTTATTTTATTATTTTATTATTATTTAATTATTTTTTAATTATTTTAAAACATTTTTCATTTTATTTGTTATTTACATTTTTTATTATAACTAATATGCCTCTAGTATTTTATGTTTTGGAGCTTCTTAAATAAATTCGATTTCATATTTGTTTGTAATTAATCAATTCCTTGACCTATACAAAATGTTGTTCCAATTTTCATGAAGTTTTTTTCATGAATTTTGTCATCATTCGACACCCAAAAGAGGTTTTACTGATACGTCTATTTCTCTCGATCTAATTGTTCGGTTTTTCTCATTTCGGAGGATAGGCTAGGGCTGAGCGGAACATGATTGATTTCTGTACAGGGTGTAACACTACAAGAACGTCAACCCGAAAATTTTCGATTCTACAACTAATTTCTGACTGTAAATGCCTCCTAGCAATTTTCGTTAAACCCCTTGTTTTTCCAAGTTTTTTCAATTTCAAGATTTTTTTCGTTTTTTTAAATCTTATGTCACTAAACGTCCGTAACTCCCTTTAGATACAGTAAAAAAACGTCTGCCAAGTGGGTGTGGCACATAGCTTCCTCGTATCCATAACCCGATTATATAGATGATCCGATGCATAGTAGTTAATCTCAAAACACCAATCTCTAAGTACCTTTCACTACCCTCATAGGGGACCATCTCCCCGCTAATCTGGATAATCCTAGAAAATGTCATCAAATTCGGATGAAAAATGTAAGTGAGTCACTACTCAAAAAATCAAAAAATTTCTCGGAATGGCTGGGAATCGAACCCGTTACCTCTTGGTTGATAGTTTTACTCGCTGCGAATGTGCTACGGGGACCTGACAGTAGGAATTGTAGGATTTGAGATTCTGACGTACGCACGGCTGTTACAAGGATTTTACGTTCGCGCATGTACATCGGCTACTATCAGTCCGGGGGTGATGATTATCATAGGGGACCATTTAAAATCTAATCCGCATAATCCCTGAAAATTTCATTGAAATCGGATGGAAAATGTAGAAGTTATGGCCGTTACAAGGAATTCACGTTTGCGCATGCGCAGTCGCTTCTATCAGTCCGGGGATGATGATTTTCATAGGGGACCGTCTACACACCAACCTGCACAATCCCTGAAAATTTCATCGAAATCGAACAATAACTTCGTATAGTTATGCGCGTTACAAGGAATTCATGACAGACACACAGACACACAGACACACGGACACACAGAAACGGAACCAAAATTGTTCAGGAAGGTCTAAAACGCAAAACGCGAGTGAAAATTTTGATTTTGGAGAACTTTTTTTTTCATCCTTGAAAAGTGAAAACAAAGCTTCCGCTACCTTGGTAGACTCGGAAGCAATAAAACTAATTATACCGTTGGAAAAAAGCGTTAAATTTCCTATCTCCCTAATGGAGAACTTTAAAAATAAAAATGACTAAACCGTTGGAAATATGAGCTTTTGGTGCAACTTTTAGGCTTACAGACAAGCATTGACACGCTGGAAAGCAGGAAGTTATGAGCGGTTGAAAAAAGTCGAGATTTTCAAGATTTGACAATTTTTTCTCATCATGTTCATTTTTCACCCGTTTTGCCAATTTAAAAAACTTTTGTTCTCCATCAGGGAGGTAGGAAGTTTAACGATCTACCCAACGGTATAATTAGTTTTAATTTTTTACTGTATCCAAAGGGAGTTATGGACGTTTTAGTGACATAAGGTTTAAAAAACGAAAGAATCTTAAAATTGAAAAAAACTTGGAAAAACAAGGGTTTATACGAAAATTGCTGCGAGGCATTTTTGATCGGAAATTAGTTGTAAAATGAAGATTTTTCGGGTTGACGATCTTATAGTGTTACACCCTGTATATCTATACAATTTAAATAGTGAACAATCAACGAAATTGCGTACAACTTCTCAATCGTGTTGCTGTTGGGCAATTTGCAAAATTATGAACATGATCGAAAAATATTTCATATTGGAGAATTCATCTGCGATACAGCTCTGTAATTCTGCGATCAATTATTTCCAAACTTAGTCTACATTCTTACACGTGAGGAAACTACACTGCCCTCTCAACTTGACAAATGCTTGGTTTTCACTAAGAACAAGAGCTTTGCACTTATTGGTAAAGTAGGTTGGAAAATTTGGATCAAAATTTCAACTCGCATTAGACGTTCCACAGCTTTTTGGTCAACATTGGTTTCGCGTCTCCTTATCAGAGGTCGATCCTTGATTCTGTTGTGATCTGCTATCTCTTCAAATTTCTGTCCATTCGCTTCCTTAGCCCAGTATTAGGAGCTCCGATTCAAAAGCGGAATGATAGGAGATCTATCCCCGGTCGAGGGAAGTTAATTTTTGATGATTCAACAATGTGGCGCAGTCGTACCGGACCCGAATGGTCTCCTCAGCATTTCTCAGAGAAACAATAATTCATTAAGATTAGGTCATCAAAACAACTCCCTCCCAAGACACGAGTCGAGCCACCGCCTATTTGGACAAACGTTGAGGTCAGCAAATCCCCCGCCCCGTCAATAAGGAACAATAACAAAAAAACTCCGAAGCCAGTCAAAAATACGCGTTCTCACTGGGTTGTAAAACGCCGGCCAAAGCTGCCTCTCACCTCCCTGACTAGGTAACGGAGTACCTAAGATTTCCTAATGGGGGAAGATGTTGTGATCAGCTACCTCTTCAAATTTCTGTCCATTCGCTTCCTTAGCTCAGTAGTAGGAGCTCCGATTCAGAATCGGAATGATAGGAGATCGATCCCCGGTCGAGGGAAGTTAATTTTTGATGATTCAACAATGTGGCGCAGTCATACCGGACCCGAATGTTCTCCTCAGCATTTCTCAGAGAAACAATAATTCATTAAGATTAGGTCATCAAAACAACTCCCTCCCAAGACACGAGTCGAGCCACCGCCTATTTGGATAAACGTTGAGGTCAGCAAATCCCCCGAACCGTCAATAAGGAACAATAACAAAAAAACTCCGAAGCCAGTCAAAAATACGCGTTCTCACTGGGTTGTAAAACGCCGGCCAAAGCTGCCTCTCACCTCCCTGACTAGGTAACGGAGTACCTAAGATTTCCTAACGGGGGAAGATGTTGTGATCAGCTACCTCTTCAAATTTCTGTCCATTCGCTTCCTTAGCTCAGTAGTAGGAGCTCCGATTCAGAATCGGAATGATAGGAGATCGATCCCCGGTCGAGGGAAGTTAATTTTTGATGATTCAACAATTCGGACACAACTGTTAAACGCTGCAAATCTTTGCCCAAAGGTTCATTATTTTCTTTATAGATCACCCTCCTGTATAGATCCCTCCCTACCAACCGTAGGCACCTACTACCTACTAGGGCATTTTTGAAAATTTCAAACCTAACCACCAACCAAAGGGAAATGAAGGGTTGAAAATTTCAAAAATGCCCATGTAGGTAGTAGGTACCTATGGTTGGTAGGGAGGGATCTATACAGAAGGGTGATCGATACAGAAAATAATAAACCTTTGGGCAATGATTTGCAGCGTTTTCCCGTTTATATCGTAAACCAGCAAGATATGACCTATCCAGCCGTGGTGAGAGTAAATCGACATTTCCCTCGAGTTTCTCGGTAATGTTTTTTTTCTATTTAACTCTTTTTTCCTCCGTTTCGCTTCAAAGACAACATGTCGTTGTCACGTCGTAGTTCATTTCGCTCTTTTTGAATTATTAATCACGCACGAATCCTCTCTCTCCGGGTAACGTAAATCGATTATACGGCGGAAAGAGACGAGGATATAACTGAAAAGGCAAGATACCTGCTGCTACTCTGAACCATTTTTACTGGGAATTGCGTCGTGCTGGTTAATAATGGATACGGTTTTTTCCGGTCGAGTGTTCCTACTTGCCAACCATATTTTGTTCTCATCGTCGACTTACGGACAAGAAAATTTTGTAAGTGGAAATAATACACAACGGTTTGATTGTCCGCAAAGAAAATTACTTTAATCAAATAATTAAACCACCATAATTAACTCCAATCAATACCATATTGTGGACATGAAAGAATGGGAATTTCAACTATCATTTTGTTCTCTGATCAATAATTTATTATTCCATGGAACAGTTTATCTCTGCTACACTGAAACAATCTTTTCTGTTTTAAGTGTATGAAGTAAAAATATTGTTTCGAAATGTTAACATTGATCTTCTAGTTTTACATCTCTTTACTAATCTAATGCAGTCCATAAAACTTGAACAAGCAAATAATGGAACTTTCTGCCGGTCTGATTAATTTCCTAGCAGTTCCAACGAGAATAATTCCTTTATTTTACGTTATTTGTTCGCTCAGCTATTCAAGTGTTTTTTTTTCTTTGTATCTTTAGAAGATACCTTGTAGAAGGTAGGAATTACTATACAGTGAGGAAGAACTGCCTCATCACTTTCTTGCCGGTAGTAAAAAGAAGCGTAAAATCTAGGTAAAAAGAGGAGCGATGTGAAGAGGAAAAGTCCAGAAAGACAGAGAGAGGTATTAAAAACGCTCTGCACGCCTGCAGACATCAACGTCTATCCTGAAATCCGCTCTTTATTACTCGCTGGGACGCTCTGAGCTGAAAGAAGCTCGCGAGAGTTCATTCCAATATCCGCCTGAAACGTTCCAGGTTCATCCGTTTCCGAGGTGTGAATCAATGAGCACTCAAACTTGATCTAAAAAAAAGTCTGCCGAATTGGGTGGGCAGTCAAGTTTCCTATTGGTTCGGAAATGATTGCATTATCACAGCACTAATTGGTAGCGAAATTCTTCTACATGTTGGACGGTACGGAGGGACCGTTTCCATGGTTTTGGGTGAATATTTGGAGTCTTGTTTTTGTAATTTCTTTAATTTTTAATCTGCTGCATGTTTTGACTCTTCTTTGGAGTCTTCCTCAGCCCTAAACAAGGGGATTTAACATTTGCGTAAGTAAAACTAGTAATAATTAAAATTAAAAAAAAAAAAAAAATATTATTTTTATGTCTGATTTGTCAATAGGAGATTCCAATTCAGTTATCAACTTAGTGTTAGTTATTAGTTATATTCTAAAAGTTCGTCTCTTACTTTATCTCAATGGTCCAGATCCCATCCATTTTTGGGAGAACCTTCTTCTGTAGGTAGTTGACCATTCATTGCTTATTCAATTTAGTATAAATTTGCTTATTCAATTTAGTATAAATTTGTTTTTTCAATTTAGTATAAATTTGCTTATTCAATTTAGTACGAATTTGGACGAGGGTGGGCATTATTTTAGAGAGAATCTTTCAAATTGGTGACTAGCAAGCATGTGTTTTTTGGTTTTTTAGAATTTTTTGGTTTTATTTTTAAAATCAATTAATATGAACTAAGTTACTATAGTATCCCTTCTGTTATCTCTATTATCATTTCATTATTTTCCAGGTGGGTGATGAGTGCTCACAAGCTGTGTTCTATTGACTATGCATGAGAAAGTAAAAATAATATAAATATATTTTTGAATGTAATTTTATTTATAACGAGTTTTGCTTACGCGAACGTTAATCCCCTTGTTTAGGGCCGAGGAAGACTCCAAAGAAGAGTCGAAACATGTACCAGATTAAAAATTAAATAAACTACAAAAACAATACTCCAAATATTCACCCAAAAACGAAATTCTTCTATACAGGGGCCAAACTTCAGGGGTCGATTTTACAAGGTATTTCCAACAGTAATGTCTTCTAGCAATTTTCTTTTCAGCCCTTGTTGTTTCAATTTTTTTTTCAATTTAAAGATTTTTTTCGTATGTTGAACCTTGTCTCACTAAAATTATTATAGCTCCCTTATTTTACGTGGAAATTCAAAACAGATTGCACCATTAAAAAAGAGCATCAAATTTTCCATAAGATGAGCTACTACAATATTAGCTACTACAATATACAATATTAACCTCAAATCTATTCAGATTTTTTCCAGTCCAAACTTGAAACTTTTCAAGTTGCGAATTTTGACAAAATTCTCAAGACATTTTCACCCATTTTCAGAAGAAGAAAATCAATGCGGTTTTCAGCAAAAACAGTATCAAAATCTCAGGTTTCCAGCGGTATAATCAAAAAATATTCTACAACCAAATTTAGTGGAGAAACTTGTGTTTATACGAGGAAAAACATGGGTTTTTTTCAACGAAATCGAGTTTGACGGGAGGTCTCCTCCACCCACCCACCATTCAACGCCGAACCATCCCGTCAAACCGTCGATTTCGGTGAAAAAATCCACGTTTTTCCGCGTACAAACACAAATTTCTCCCCTAAAATTGGTTGTCAAATATTTTTGATTATACCGTTGGAAACCTGCAATTTTGAGAATGTTTTTGCTTAAAACCGCATTGATTTTCCTCTACTAAAAATGAGTGAAAATGTCTTGAGAATTTCGTCAATAAACTTAAAAATTGCAAAGTTTTGCAAAGTTTGGACTAGAAAAAAAATCCAAGAACATGCAAGGTTAAAAATGTGAGTTGTAGCTCATCTGATGGGAAATTTAATGCTCTTTTCTATGGTGTAATTTGATTTGAATTTGCACGTAAAATAAGGGAACTATAGTAATTTTAGTGAGACAAGGTTCAACGTACGAAATAATCTTTAAATTGAAAAAAAAAACATGAAAAAACGAGGGATTTAAAGAAAATTGCTTTTTTGACTTTTTTGTTGGAAATACCTGGTAAAATCGGGGGGACCGGTGTGGCTACGGTCGTTGGGACGTCGTTGTTTGGCGGTGGACTTTGGACCGATTCCTGCGGGGGTCGTGGGTTCAAGGCTAATCGCCGGCAGCGAGCGTTTTTCAGTGTCCAGTGTTCTCATTGCCCCCCTCGTCACAACCCAAGGCGGTGAGGCAATGGGAAGCCATGAGTGAAATCATCAGAACTAATTCTGATCTTTCCCTTGAAAGCCAGCTGATGACGTCCGCGACGCCAGGAATGGCAGCTGGACGAAAATGTAACCTGATATGGTTGTTTACTTGACTTTACTTACTTTACCTTTTAAAATCGACCCGTGAATATTTCTCGGACAACCTATATTGTAGTGAACAGTCGCTAGCCTTGGTTTGTTGTTTATTGTTCTAATTATTGGTTGAGGAGTAAATAAACTTCTTGAGAATACATTTTTGGAAAATGTGGAAGAAACAAATGTTTTCCAAGTTCCAGATTTACTTGATGATTAGAAAGTGAGTTTACTTTTGTGAATGAAGTGGAAGGGGAGAAGGGTTTGAAATTATATTAAACAAATTGAAAGTAATGAACTGAAAGAAACCTTATCAATGACAAATGAAAGTTGGGGGGGTTGAATAGGAAAAAAGTGGTCTGACTGGATGGGAGAAAGGAGGCAGACAATGAACTTTAATTAGCGGGGTGGATTCGCCATCTTTTTTCGATGGGTGAGCTGGCGGGGTTGACAACGAGATCTTGATTAAGCTAGAGAGGCAATTGAATCTACTTGTGGGAGGTATGTGTAGATATCATTTTAATTCCTCCTAATTATTCCTCATTTTAATGCATTTCATAACTGTAATAGTGCTTTTTTGCCATAAATTATCAACCATTTGACCAATCAACCAAAAGCTTCGCGGCACAACTAGACCCCAAATGGAGCCCATATACCAAATTTGAACCAAATCGGTCCAGTGTTGCTAAGAAAAGTGCCGCGTACGGCGAACGGCGGACGGACGGCAATTTTTTAATTCGATTTTCGGATTCTACGTACCTTGAAACGTAAAAAATCCAATTTTGAGGGGGGGTTAAAATTTTTTTTCTTGCTCGATTCCAAAGGCTTATTATTGAAAATAATAAACCAAAATGTAATAGTCCAGAAAAAATGAGGAAGTAACTTTTTCTTAGCAATTAACGAAACAACAAAACAACCTACTGTTTCTTATCTTACCTACAAGTTAATTTCGAATCAGTGTATTATATTGTAAATAAATAATTGCCAAAAGACATATATATATATCTATGCATGTGTTTTTTTAGGACGTCCCACAGTAAGACTTGGGCGTCCTTATAAGATCGATCTGGGGTAAAGTTGGACAACACTCAACAGAAAAAAAAAATAACCACACAGTAATCCGTTTTAGACCATTCTGAATCCAAATCCGCGAAAAAAACCATAGGTGTATGTCTGTGTGTGTGTGTGTGTGTGTATGTGTGTATGTGTGTATGTGTGTGTGTGTGTGACAAAATCTTGTGTCGTCTGCACAGGCCTTAGTTCTCAACCGATTTTCCTGGTTCTTTTTTTGTTCGACGCGGAAAACTATCTAGTTGTGCACTACGTCGCCGGAATTTCGAATTTTGCCTTTTAAGAGGGGGAAAGGGGGGGTTAATGCTCAAAAAACGTGCATTTTTGGGCATAATCTTGTGTCGTCTGCCCAGGCCTTAGTTCTCAACCGATTTTTGTGGTTCTTTTTTTGTTCGACGCGGAAAACTATCTAGTTGTGCACTACGGCGCCGGAATTTCGAATTTTGCCTTTTAAGGGGGGGAAAGGGGGGGTTAATGCTTAAAAAACGTGCGTTTGCGGGCATAATCCTGTAAAATTTGCCCAGGCCTCAATTTCCAACCGATTAGTGAGTTTCTTTTTTTGTTTGACTCAAATAACTTCCGAGTTGTACATAATTTCACCCGAGTACCAAAATTCGCAAGGGGGGGGGGGTGTAGTGGGGGGATAATATTCACAATATATCCGATTTTTCAAAATTTCGGTTCCTTTACTGCTTACTAATTGCACCCAAACTTTGAAATTGAGGAAAAATTCTCATTATACCTCCGGGTTTTCATGAATTATTCTCTGTAGCACCAAGGAAATAATAGTGGTGCCACCATGGTGCCAGGACACCATAAACCGCATATTTCGTGCTTTTTTTTGTGTTTCACCTTGAATACGGATGTGAACCTCGACGGACCGCCTACTAAAACAAATAGATGAAAGTGCAATGTTACGACGTATTTCCGCTTTGGTGCCAGACTGGCACCATTGGTGAGGGGGGGGGGGAACTCGAATTCGCATGTTGGGTGTCGTAGATCATGGATTTTAAAATGCTCTTCATATTCGAGGCTCCCATGCCGCTAGAAATGTTTTGGTAGATAATGGTGAGGGGGGGGGGGTCACTATTTCTTGCCTAAAGTAATAAACCAAATTACATCGAGTGAAACAGTTTTATCGCTTACCAACTGGTTAAACTGATCTAATGCTTATCCAATGGGACGTCCCCTGGAATGCATGCATTACTAAACAATATGTTTCGTGCAAGCGGTAAAAATTTTCTGTTAAATTTCGAGGAAGACTCGTCCCAAGACTAATTTTTCTACTCGATTTCAAAGCATTATTTTTTATGTTTATTTTATTTGTATAATTCGTAAGCAAAATTGTTGTAGAAAATAATAAATGAAAAGGTTTAAGTCAAAGTGAAAAAAGTTGTATTCAAAATTTTAATTAAAAGTGAAACTGTATAAAAGTGTACCGACAAAAACTTTCTAATGAGCAGATTGTTGCGGATTAAAAAAAAAAAATCATATTAAATCTAAAGACACGTGGATTTATGATCTCGGCGTCAGATGTCACTATCTTTCTCAATACGCTCCGTTGAAGAAACAAGTCGATACAAACTTTTTTCCCCGCACACCGTAATTCGATTCGTCCGATTCCATTTGTCCAAGTTCCCTCGGCGGAATTGACTTTTCGATACTCCCTCCAGGAAAACCGTATCCCCATGACAAAAGGCTAAATAAATTTCTCAAAGAGGGAAATCCTCTTAACCTCCCCCCATCCTGTGGAAAACTTGGGTGTTTAACGCCAAACCAATGGACTCCGAGGGCCGGAACTTTATAAATACCTACATCCGGCTCAGCGATGCGAGGTTTGCTACTAAGTATTATCTTTTCAGTTCATTAGCCTCGAATCCTTCTCTCCCCCGTTTTTTGGCCATTACGAACAAAGTTCGAATGAATATGTATGGAGCTTGTTTGTTAATGGACGCCAATAACGGTTTTATTACCGAGCAGTCGTTTTTCTGCATTAAGCTCTTCCAACCTTGTGGATCGTCGAAAAATTCAATCATCTTATAGAGGTACACCAGATAATTAAATTATAGGAGGATTTATGACTGGGTGCCAGATAGTTACGAAGGTAAGACAGACGCACCAGTGATCGGCATTGTCAGCTCAGTTTCCTTTATATTTTTATAATGTACCATTGCATTTATAGTATTACTGGAAATTTTCGAATACTAAACAATACAAGCTTCGAACATAATACCATCGCAGAGTGGTCCAGAACCCCCCAAAACGTGATCGACTTTAATTGTATCACTTTTGCTTCCAAAATAAGTAGGTCTTACTTTTTTGAGAGCGTGGATTCCAAAAATCATGATTATATCAGATATAAATAAAAAATAGATTCTATTTTCGAGACTTAAAAATAGTCAAAAAGTGACTTTTTTCGGCTCTTTCGTTGATTACCTGAACTTTTAATATTAGATTCATTTTATCTATTTATTTTTTGCCTCCTGGGCCTCCTCGGAAAGTTCCAGATGTAGTGCAAAGATACGGACTTTGGATCAGAGAAATAAACCTACAGGCCAAGGTTGCGACTTGTTGCAGCTGGAATTGGTTCGAAAACTGTTTTTACACGACAATCTTCTTTTCTCGACAATCTGAGACCAATTTTAGCGCGTACATATTCGAACGATTTTTTCTACCTATAATTTTGAAAAATATTAATGAAAATCGTATTTCAAAGATTATTTACTCATCTTCGGATCTACTTGTTGGCTGTGATTACCGATCAGCAAGATTGTACTCATTTTGGAAATAAGAAAAAAGAAAAAAAATAAATTACAAAATAATAAATACCTAATAAATAAAACTCGCTAACATCGGTCTACTTCAAACATTCCGAATTTCTTGCAAACTTTTGAAAGCAGGTATCGGGAAAGCCTTGTCGGGCTTGGGTACCCCAAGAACTGTAGATCTAGGGGGCAACATTTTCAGATCTGTAAAAAAAATATGAAAAAATTAGGTTTTGATCACGTTTTGGGGGGTTCTGGACCAATGTGCACTTTGACCAACTTCAAAACCGCCGTAGGCGCAAAGGAGGAGGTTCTCTATTCGGTGTGTCATGGGACGACGATTGGTTGCTGTTGTTGTTGCTGTATGTCTGACCACCTTGCATGTCTTTATTCCGGTACCAATCTGCTGGACTTTTTGGTGGTTCCGTTTTAAACGGATTTCATTTTTAGGACGTCCCACAGTAAGACTTGGGCGTCCTTATGCGATCGATCTGGGGTAAAGTTGGACAACACTCAACAGAAAAAAAAAATAACCACACAGTAATCCGTTTTAGACCATTCTGAATCTAAATCCGCGAAAAAAAAACCATAGGTGTATGTCTGTGTGTGTGTGTGTGTGTGTGTGTAACAAAATCTTGTGTACTCTGCACAGGCCTTAGTTCTCAACCGATTTTCCTGGTTCTTTTTTTGTTCGTCGCGGAAAACTATCTAGTTGTGCACTACGTCGCCGGAATTTCGAATTTTGCCATTTAAGGGGGGGAAAGGGGGGGTTAATGCTCGAAAAACGTGCGTTTTTGGGCATAATCTTGTGTACTCTGCCCAGGCCGTAGTTCTCAAACGATTTTCGTGGCTTATTTCTCGTTTGACGCGAAATACTATCCAGTTGTGCACTACGGCGCCGGAATTTTGGATTTTGCTTTTTAAGAGGGGGAAAGGGGGGGTTAATGCTTAAAAAACGTGCGTTTGCGTGCATAATCTTGTAAACATTGCCCAGGCCTCAATTTCCAACCGATTTGCGTGTTTCTTTTTTTGTTTGACTCAAATAACTTCCGAGTTGTACATAATTTCACCCGAGTACCAAAATTCGCAAGGGGAGGGGGTGAGTGGGGGGATAATATTCACAAAATATCCGATTTTTCAATATTTCGGTTCCTTTACTGCTTACCAATTGTACCCAAGCTTTGAAATTGAGGAAAAATTCTTATTATACCTCCGGATTCTCATGAATTATTCTCTGTACCACCATGGAACTAATAGTGGTGCCACCATGGTGCCAGGACACCATAAACCGCATATTTCGTGGTTTTTTTTTTTTTGTGTTTCACCTTGAATACGGATGTGAACCTCGACGGACCGCCTACAAAAACTAATAGATGAAAGTTCAATGTTACGACGTATTTCTGCTTTGGTGCCAGACTGGCACCATTGGTGGCGTTGATGGTGAGGGGGGGGGGGGAGTGAACTCGAATTTGCATGTTGGGTGTCGTAGATCATGGATTTTAAAATGCTCTTCAGATTCGAGGCTCCCATGCCGCTAGAAATGTTATGGTGGATAATGGTGGGGGGGGGGTCAGTATTTCTTGCCTCAAGTAATAAATAAATAACATCGAGTGAAACAGTTTTATCACTTAACAACTGGTTAAACTGATCCAATACTTATCCAATGGGACGTCCCCTGGAATGCATGCATTACTAAACAATATGTTTCTTTGTTAAAAGTGGCAACAATTTGTAAAAATAGTTGGAAAACGTGGTTGTTGAATTTGGGAAGATCGGTCCATATTCACTTAACTTCTCTTGTAACTTCCAACTGAGTGATTGACTGGTCAGATTCTATGCTTTAAAATGACTATATGAGGGGTTTCCGATAACCAGAAAATGCCAGTAGTCCACCGAGTAGGTGTAGCGCGTCATCCAAAGCATGTTTCAGCGGGTGTAAGGGAACTGTCATAAAGGGAAAAGGCGAATTACTATGTATTGCGATTGTGTATTATGTGATTTTATGTGACTGTCGTTTCTCATTTAGAAACATAATTTAGAAACTGACCGGAATACCGTTGGAATAACTGATCTACAATACAGAAACCAGTCAAGCACTAGGGAACCCGACCCGAAGATCGCATTGAAATTGATCCATATCTGAGGAAACTCATCCAAGAACCAAAGGGCAACTGACCCACAGCCAGTAAGGGAACTGATCTAAAGGTAATAGGAGAATTACTGTGAGTTGTGATTGTTTATTATATTGGTGGACATATTATAATGTAGCAACTTACCTTCGAAAGCGTTGTTACACAATTAACATTCAAAACCTCCCAAAACCACCCAAAATTTTAAACGAACAGAGATTTACGTTCATACTCAGTGTGGAAGCATGTTCGAAGTATGGGTACGAATATTTGTTAAGAAAAAAATACGTAAGTATACAGAAGGTACAGAAGCACGCTTCTGTCTACTGATGGGCACGGCGGCAACTTCAGTGCGTACCCACCTATCTACGACCGACCTGAATTTTCTGTGATTATTATTTTTCCCTTTTTGGTGTCTAAAATAATAAAATATAGGTAGAACTAATTCAACATTACCTCTTTATCGTTGATGAAGAACGTCAAATTTGCAGCTGGAAACGAAGACCTGCTTGAGCAGTTAGCTCTGATTTTCTCTCCGTACGTGTATTTGTGCTTTTCGACTGTTATAGAAGGGAGGTCCTGCGGCTCCTCTGCGAACATAAGACGTGAATTGAAAACATTTGTATAGAAAATGTGGTTCTACGAACATAATGAGAAACATCGGCCAAGTCAAGGAGGCAATACAGCTTCCGCACACGGATTAACATGGAATATAACTACTAATATGTGATACTAACCACAATTTAAATATGTACTCGTTGGAGCGAAATTTAATATTGTTTCTCTACATGAAATGTGATCTTCTCATAATCTTCTCTGATTATGCCTAAAGGCAAAATTTCCAAAACATTGCTCTCATTCTGTACCCAAAACTGATTGGGGAATATAAGTTAGTTTTGCCTCTTCGCCGTCGAAGATGAATGAAGCTGTGTCGGACCCAGAAACCAAGCTGTCAGATAGATATGGCTGCCTAGTGCTTAAAGCACTGAGTAATTATTTTGATGTTTATATTTATGTGCAATCATGCAATAACATCGATGGTAGCAAAAATATGAATTGGAGGTCAAAAAAAATTTGGATCCTCCAAAGTCAAAAACGTCTTGTTAGACAAACGAAGTGTGCGCATGCTTAAACGTGAATTCCCTTGAACTACAATTTCTCATCATCTCTCATTGGTCCATAATCGCTCAAATTCGGGTAGATTTTGGGTATGGACTCCGAGAAGACAGCTTTCGTCAGTACAAGGCTCGATTTCCTCGTCTTGAGTAACATTTTACGGAACAATTATCCTATTTTGATGGCATTTCAGTCGATGCAAACGAATCCGTCCCTGGATGGTTCCCTGCACATTTTATCATAAAACTAAATACTTATAAACTAGTTTTCCAAAAATATCGGCTTTTCGCGGAGCAATCACTCGATTTTGGTTCAATTGGGAGGGTAGATAAAAGTTCATAACAAACAAATCAGCAGAGAGTTTTAAAATAATATAATTTTTATAATTTTACTTTTTATAATGTAAAAATAATATTCTTTTTTGAGGAAGCTTTACTGCCTAAGTACCCAACTTGACAATTTTTTTAAATTTTTAGATTCTATCTTAGTAGTTTTCTTCCCTGAACAATTTTATATTCGTTCATCTTCTTAGTTTGGCATTCAACCAAAGTCACGTTTAGGCTCAAGCAAATTTCTCATTCAAGGTTCTAGGTACAAATGTTTCATCATCATTTGGAGTACCCAAGGTATCTTCGGAGAACCCTTTTCGCCTACCCTCCAAGTTGGGAGGTTCAACTAGCTGAGTGTTTGCTCTTGGGGAACATTAATCAGACAGCCTCGAGCTATGAGTGGTGATGGTGTTGGGGGAAGCCCTCCGCCCTCCCTCAAGGATGATCTCGCAAAACCCTCATTAAGAGACCTAGAGCGAGCCTGGGGAGGCTAATCACGCTAGAGTATAATTGATTGAGATCAGACTCGAGCCGCGTGGGAGAGAATGGAAGGTAATAAGCTATACAAATGAATTATGTTTCGTCGGGGCCTAGAAAGGAACAATTCATTAAGAGCGGAGTTTGAATGGACAGAATAAGAGGGAAATCGAAAGTAATTTGCTCAGCAGAAATTTAAAAATTATACCCGTCATAGAATAACTTGGATACAACGATGGAAACAACGAATAAGAACATCTCATTACGTTATAAAATAACACTGTGAGACGTCGTAGATCTCCTCATCAGAGGTCTCTGTATTCACACTCTCAGATAATCGCCGGCTTTAGTAGAAGTCACCGGGAGTAGATAGGCAATGCTGCATTTCCATCCAAGTTCGGGCCAGCCTCTCTTTCACAGCAAAGACATCCTAGATTAATTAACTATCCTAAGTAATTTTTTATGCGTGATGCGAATAGTTCCATTGGAAACAACCGCATTTATAATTATTCTATTGTACCGAAAGGGAGAGAAATCCAGAATATAAGGTAACAATACTGCTAAAAATCGAAAAATACTTAAATAAATTACAATATAATTATCAAAGTTTGTTCGTAAACATTTGCTTTCTTTTCTACATGATCACCATATACTTTTTCAGTCTGAGCACGCGTTATTTACACCCTGATCGAGTACGATTCCCTCCACCTGTGAGCCACTTCTCCACTGTCTCCTTCACCTCCTCATCGTTTAAATATCGTTTTCCATCCAAGAATTCCTACAATCAGGTAAAGAGGAGATCACCAGAGGGCGCTAAGTTCGGAGAGTTCGGTGTGTGAATCACAATATAACATCAAAAGGATACAAGAAGTCATAGGTGGGGCTGCCTGGCTTTGTTATGAAGGAAGTGCTCCCTACGTGTCAGCATACCCCTCCATCTGTCTTCGAATATATATATTTTTTTTTAATTTTTTAGGGTCTCACAATATAAATCAGCATTGATGGTGGTTCCTATGGCCAAGAAATCCACTAACAACACCCCTTTGCCGTACCAAAACACAGATGCCATGAACTTTCGCTCTGAGAACAGATTTGCAACGCAAACAGAGGAACTTGATGACTGGTCATGCACTGGAGCAAACAGTACCTTGAGAGGTTGACGGAAACGGCTGCTAAGACGACATTTTGCAATGGACTGACCCAGGCCTGGGCTTATTTTGACCGTCAGGAACTTTCCCTGTTCACAGATATGCAAACACTTACCAAAAAATCCCTGCTCCCTCCAGACGAGTTATAACACTATTTCTCGATTAAACCTCATACTTATAATCCCGTCGTCATTTCAAAAAATCGTGGTTCATTTCTGATGACAAATGGTTTGTGTAGGTTTTATGTGGGATTTGGGATTCATCATCGTTGAATTGATAATATCAACCAAGTGTGTAAGAATAAGCAATGTAAATCTTCCTGAACCCTCATTCTACTTCCCACGATTCGAGACGATCTAAAATAGACTGTCCCTCTATCTTTTCAAAAATACACAACCAATTTATTGTTTCAGTAGAACGACTCAGAGACATTTTCTCTGGCATGTAAATTTTTCTGCCCTTATTGAAGTGTTTCCTACTTGCAGTAGTTGCGATATTGAATCAAAAGGTGAATAAAACGGTTTTCCTCAACGAATAAAAATGAATCAATCTCATTCCTAGTCCTCTTTGTAAACTGCAACGCAGTGTGAAATTTCCGATAGACGTACCTCACGAAAAAAAATCACAAATTAAATTACAACCCAACGTTGTTACCGAAGTGCCAAGAGAGTTCCAGAAAAACGGGGGTTCCTCCTGAAGAAGTGTGTAACATTCGGCGAACGAATCAATCCAATCCATTTCGGTGGTCAGTGGAGCTGATATGGGTCGTGGAGGGGAGTTGGGGAGAGAAATAACGTTAGAGAGGTGGAAAGGAATGAAGGGAGGGGGAGCGAGATAACTTCGTTATACAATCAATGGTGAATCATATCGGTCGATGCGAGCTTCGGGCGGTTGAAGATTGATTGTAGTAAATATGACTGTAAAAACCTCCGGTCCGCTCGAGTGGCGAACTGGAACAAACTTTGAGATAGTTTCCAGTGGAAATCAGGAACGAGCGAAGAAGTAATTTGTCTACTAAGATCAATTTTACAAAATAGGTAAAAAACGCTGCAAATTATTACACAACAGTTCATTTGTTTATTTTCCTGTAAAGATCTCTCGTCTGCGAAGATTATGGGTTTTACATTAATAGTAACCATATTATCGCGCAGGGTTAACAGTCAACCCAATTTTGACAGATAATTCCTACCAGCTAATCATCGTTATCCCAATGCAGTGAGAGCCTTCAATTGATTTTATTCATGGTCGTTAAGGAAGCACAAGTGAATGACATGAAATTCTATTTATCATTAATGTACAATTCACGTTCGTGTTTCTGATTAACCATATGTCCAACACAGTTGTAACTGAGACAGCTTTCAACTACCTTTTGGGCGATTCCTAAACTGGGGGCAATTTTGATGCGAGAAAAATTGGAAAAGAAAAGTTTTTTGAACTGCTTGAATTTTTTCAAATGGATTCTGGTCATACCCTGTGATGCAAAGTGCGCTATGGCAGCTCATGAATCACTTTCCCTAGTTCAAAATTTAAATTTGATTTTCAGGTCCATGACAATGTGAATTGGGGCACACGACAATGTTAACGTGTCCCTAATAGTATGGAAACTTTTCAATTTGTTACTACGTAACAATTTACCTCTTGGGTTAGTAAAAGAAAAAAAAAACAGCATTGCATTTTTGGTAAATCTTTTCTTTCTTAAACTGTACAACCAGTTTACTATATTCGGGACCCCTGCGTATATTCACTCGTTTCTGTCAAAGGGGCTTACTGACTACTTGCATGCTCAAGGGATTGCTACCAGCTCGTTAACTCCTTACAATCCAGCTGGAAATGGGTTGATTGAACGATACAATGGCATTCTGTAGAAAACCATATCATTGGCCTTGAAAAATAAGGGATAGAAAATATCACAGTGGGAACAGGTTTTGCCGGAGTCACTACATGCTATACGCTCTCTATTGTGCACCTCCATAAACTGCACACCCCACGAACGATTGTTCAATCATGCCATGCGTTCGACAAACGGGGGAACTATACCAACCTGGCTTACAAATCCTGGAAAAGTTTTGCTAAAGGTTAATGTGAGGACCTCAAAGTACAGCTCATTGGTTGAGGAAGTCGACTTGATAGAAGCTAACCCTGAATATGCTCTAATACGCAGACCAGATGGGAAAGAATCGACCTTATCACTCAAGCACCTTGCACCTGTTGGAAACAGATCTAGTCGTATTTCTGGTCAACAAGATCCAAGCGACTTGCAGCAGGATCCCAGGCTGGAAAATAATCCTCCAACCTCAGAACAGAAGATATTCCTGTTACTCCAAATTTTCCTACCCCGACTCCAGAAGCAATACCATCTCCACCTTCTTCACCTTTCGCCCCGGCTAACTCTGACACCATACCAACTGATGTAAGAAGATCTTCAAGACCGAGAAAACCCCCAGCTTACCTCGAGGACTATCATTTAAATTGAGAGGGGGAGAATGTCATGATATTTATTATCATTCCGTTGTTAGGTAGGCTCAAATACCATGTGTTAACTTCACTACCCAATTTGCGATTCCGATTGCTATATTACTCATTTCAATATGTCAAGTTCTTTATTCGATTAAGCCTTAAGTTTGCGAAGGTTTATTCATTACAATAATATAATAATAACTCTATTAACGTGGAAGAAGGAATTCAGGTGCGTAGGTTTATTACTAACATTGGATGAAAGGTGAGATTAACAATAGAGCGAGACCACCGTTTTTTACGTCAGCCCACTAATTTTTTATTGTTATCGGAAAAAAACGACGTACGCGACGATGTTGTTCGTAAAACATTTCCGCAACGTGCGAGAATCAACAAGGTTCTGTTTGAACAAGACTAGGTTCTTCGAATTCTCATTAGCAATAATGTGGTCTCGTTTCAAGTTCGTACTGACGTGGTATAACGGGAACGTGTTATCGTTGAAATTCGTTTATTTGAATTTAGCTCTCATTTATTCTAGATTTTTTCCATTATTTGATCGCATACTAGGTATGCAAACACTCGGAGTAGTATAATGACACACAATTAAACTTATAAATATATACATACGTATACATAAATACATGTGTGTTAAACGAACTTCTCCTCGATAGTTCTACTGAACTCTACACTGATATTAATTTATAGATATCACAAAGAAAGAAAAAAGATTGTGAAGTTGATATTTCGGCAAACTCAGTAAAATTTTCAAACCTTTTCCCAATTTTATAAACATTAATTTTTTTATTCAAAATTCACACAATGAAACAACAACAACGAACAGTTCTAACAAAATTAGTTTAAACTTCAGAACTTTTCTTAGGACATCCCACAGACCTGGGCGTCCTTATGCGATTGATCTGGGGTAAAGTTGGATAACACTCAACAGAAAAACTAATCCGTTTCAGACCATTCTGAATCCTAATCCGCGAAAAAATGTGTGTGACAAAATCTTATGTCGTCTGCCCAGGCCTTAGTTTTCAATCGATTTTCGTGGTTCTCTTGGTTTATTATTTTCAATAATAAGCCTTTGGAATCGAGCAAGAAAAAAAAATTGTAACCCCCCCTCAAAATTTGTTGTTTTACGTTTCAAGGTACGTAGAATACGAAAATCGAATAAAAAAATTTCCGTCCGTCCGCCGTACGCGGCACTTTTCTTAGCAACACTGGATCGATTTGGTTGAAATTTGGGATATGGGCTCCATTTGGGGTCTAGTTGTGCCGCGAAGCTTTTGGTTGATGTCAGTAACTTCTAAGGGGTGAAAATTAAGGGTTGAAATTTTCGAGAGTGCCCTAGCTCGAAAACTCTCGAAATAAAGGTATTGTTTTTTCACCAATTTGAAATAGTATTGAATTTAAAAAATTTTTGAGACCATCCGGAGCTCTGTAGGACAAACCGTTCGGTCCCTACGAGTACCTACTTGAAGGTTTACCTTCGATAAAACAGAATCATGAGTGTGAATCGCAAAAGAGGTCTAATCTCCGTTCAAATTTTATCTGACTAAAATGCGATCGCAGTTCATTTCTTCGATTTGTATACAGTTTTGCCTTCTGCGTAACCAGTAATCAAATTTCCATATGAAGCTTTCTATTTTTCGAATCAAGTGTGAAGCGTTTAGTTCTTTCTAATAAACTTGATCGTGAAGGTGTGAAGCAGTATGGTGTGGTAGGTAGTACCTACCAATAGTTGGTAGGTAAAAAAAAGTTGTTAGGTAGAAAAATGTTGATACGTAAAAAATGCTGCAAATCATTGCTCAAAGGTTTATTATTTTCTGTATAGATCACCCTTCTGTATAGATCACTGGTTCTCCACCAATAGCACCTACCACCATCTGTATTCTCCCTTGACCTTTCCTCTCAAATTTCAGCTTCCTGCGTTCAATAATATTGAAAATGGCTTCGGAGCTCACTCAGCTGATCAGTGCTCTTCCAGGCGTCTCCAGCATTCGAGAAGATCTTCTTTACTCTTCATATCACTGATCAGCTGAGTGAGCTCCAAAGCCATTTTCAATCCTATCGAACGCAGGAAGCTGAAATTTGAGAGGGAAGTTCAAGGGAGAATACAGATGGTGGTAGGTGCTATTGATGGAGAACCAGTGATCTATACAGAAGGGTGATCTATACAGAAAATAATAAACCTTTGAGCAATGATTTGCAGCGTTTTTTTATTCGACGCGGAAACCTATGTAGTTGTGCATTAAGTCGCCGAAATGTCGAATTTTTGCGTTTGAAGGGTGAAAAGGGAGTTAATGCTTAAAAACGAGCGTCTTCGGGTAGAATCTTATTTACTCTGCCCAGACCACAGTTTCCAACCGAATTGCGTGTTAATTTTTTTATTCGACTCAGATAGCTTCTGAGTTGCACATTATTTCTCCAGAGCATCAAAATTATCATGGGGAGGGGGCGGGTGGGGATAATATTCACAAAGGATCCGATGTTTCTATAATTCGGTTCCTTCATAGCCTATTAATTGTACCCAATCTTTGAAATTGAGGAAATTGAATTCTCATGAACTATTCTTTGTGCCACTGTGAAACAAATCAGTGGTGTCACCATGGTGCCAGGACACCAGAAACCGCATATTTCGTGGTTTTTTTTTTTAGTGTTTCACGTTGAATACGGATGTGAACTACCCACTACGGACTACCACCAAAACTAATATAGATGAAAGTTCAACCTTGCCACGTATTACAAATTTTTGGTGGATAAGGTGGAGGAGGAGGAGAAGAAGGGGGGGAGGGTCCAAAATTTCTCACTCACTTGCTTAATTGACTTAATGCTTACCCTGAAATGCTTGCATTATTTAACAATATTGTAATTACCATGGGATGCCGGGGAATGAGTACGGCAATTATTGGTATAAGACGGGTATAATATACGGATAAAGGCGGTAGAAAAACGGTATAAGCAGCACTAGATTGAAACGACGGTGGAACGGGGTGACAGTTTAGCCTGGACTGAGGAAATATGGCGGAGCGGGTCGGAACTGGGGGCGCAACGACGTGGCTCTGATTCAGTACTTTCAGGGGAGTAAACTTAATCAGTATTATTTAATGTTCGTCTATTGTTCAAAAATATACTCGTACTGGTTCTTATAATCCGGTTTACGGATTATCGGGATATGAATTTAACCCTCACTATCCTGAGGTATCTTTCTGGAAGTTCGATTTTTACCCGCAACAGTGTATCCATTTTTGAACCAAAACTGATAGCCGTTGGCTATCTTGACACTCCGACTATGGAGTAAGAACAATTTTGTAAGAAAACTCCCATTTCTTGGTATAATTTTGTGAGAAAACTCCCATTTCTCACTTTGTAGGTTATTAGTTTGGGTTTTCTCAGAAAAGGCAGCACACATTTCTCTATGAAGTGAATCTTCTCCACCTTATTCCTTGGTTCTGTACTTTAAGGGAAATAGCAGATGCTAACATCCCACCAAGGATTTTCCCAAGTCTCCATCTTTTACTCTATCAAAATGGGTTTTTGAACGGATTTTGCTGACGCAGATAGCGATAGAGTGGCCCTTGGAAAGATCCTTCTTGAGGTGACAGATTCTATAGGGCCTTTGAGGTACCTTCTGCTCAAATATTCTCTAAATTTGAATTCAAAACTCCGGAAAAAACATTTTTTTTAAACAAGTGGGAAATTAAGGGTTAATCGGGTTGAGAATGGGGCGGTAGTGCTGACCTCTGTCAGGGCGCCTCGGAAACAGGTCTAGGCGGTAGACTTGAAATCACCGTTCGTGAAGCGGCGGGGAGTTCAAACAAATATGTTTCTAATGTACTTTTGTAGTCTGACTAGAATAAAACCATTCCCAAGACAATACGCTGATTCGTTTCAAAGGATAATGATTTTTTCTCCAAGTTTTGGTCATATGGGCTCACTGTGCGGAGGATGGACGGACAAAACTTTTTAATTGATTTTCGGGTTCTACGAATCTCGATTCAACCATGCTTAATTTCTAAAGTTCATTATTGAAAATAATCACCCAAGGCCAGGGGGTTATGAAATTTGCATGTCTCTAAAAATGTGATGGTACCACTATCTCCTACTTCAAAATATCAAGTTTCGGGCTCTCATAACGCTAAAAATGATATAGTGCTTCCCTGACATACTAACTAAATTACATTGAATTTAACTGTTTGTGCAATAGAAAGTTATATATAAATTTATGTTTTATCGTTCACTGGTTGCAATCCTTATCCAATGGGACGTCCTCTTGAGAAAGCACACACTACTAAACATTACCTATGTTTTTTCTTCGCCCTCTTCCAGTCATTTAGCAGGAGTATAGCATAATATTGTTAAAATCCTTGTTTTTTTTCAAAATAAGGGGGGGGGGGTCATAATCCTTGTTTTTTTCGTAAGAAGGTAAGTGGAGTTTCTCAAGCAATATTGATTTTTTTTTTCACTAAAAGTCCTCACCGGAGAAAATAATACAAGTTTGCCGAATATCACACATAATTTCGACTCTTCAGTTGCGACGACAAACAAAGCAAAGATCATCAACGAATATTGTATTGTGGTTGTCCAAAATGGTGTGTACCAAGAACCGCGTTCTCTAACGAGTCAAAACGCGTAATGGTTTCCAACAACAAGCGTCATGAGGAAAACAAGAGGCTTACTTAACTAGTCTTTGAAGTACTTGGATCGTTGGGAAACTTACCAACAACTGTAACGTGAGACTCTTGAATTATTGTGTGAAAGGACGGGGCGTCGGCAGAAACTTCGCACTTGTAATTGCCAGACAACTCCCGTTGAACATTGTTGAGAGTCACAACAGTGTTGTTCGAACTGTAGATCTGAAAAAAAAAGAAGACAGAGAGGCTGTTAGTGAGATGATAACGAGGGATGTTAACGATATTCCTTCCTCACCACTGGTGGTAGGCTTTTAGGTATTCGTGCTTTAGATCAAATAGCGTCTGCCGATTTAGCTGGACAGAATAAATTCCCCTCAACGTGCAAGGTGACGTAAA
This sequence comes from Apolygus lucorum, assembly GCA_009739505.2. NCBI lineage: Eukaryota > Metazoa > Arthropoda > Insecta > Hemiptera > Miridae > Apolygus > Apolygus lucorum. Next base: position 26,721,484 of record CM019168.2, on the reverse strand, counting down.
GTGAACGTTCTTATGACAAAACTTGAAAATTACAACCCTTATTTTCCATCCCTTAGAAGTGAATGAAATAACCAAAAGTGTCGGGGCACAACTATACCCCAATGGAGCCGATATACCGAATTTAATCAAAATTTGTCCACGGGAATCCGGCAAAGTGCCGCGTACTTTGGTAGTTGCATGGAATCACCTGTGGCCAAATTCGTAACCTTCAGGCCATAGATGCATGTGATCTGCATGAACATGTCGTACTTTTGTCATCCAAAACATTGATGAAAGAACTATAAAAGAGGTCAGTTTTTTTTTACCATAGCCTAGGAAACGTTTTATCTTCTTTCCTCCTCTTGACCCAAACTTCTTCCAACTCGAGTTCTTTGAAAAGCGACGATGTGCGTTGGTGTTTTTCTAAGGCTTCCTCAACGTGTACTGCTAAATTAGGCTTCAGTAAGGACAACTGAGGGTCCTCGCATCAACATTGCCGGAGATCGATTTATATTGCTAAGCTTGGACGTTCTGTATGAAAAAAAGTTCTTTGTGGGCGTGTCTGTAGGTTTCCTTCAAGCTTTGAGGCCGAAAACCTCTGTTTAACCCCTTGTGTTTACATGCTTTGTGTTGAGTTGGGCACAGAAATCCATAAATATTCTTGAGGTCAATCGTAGGCGATCATCAGAAACTACTACCCCGGGTAGAACAAATGGCGCAAAACTATCTTCCAAGACAGTCACAGTTTACTCTTGCCACTTACTTGTTGCATCAACCATAATAAGCCAGCAAGTCCTTCAAATGCTTCAGAAAAATCAATGTGTATTCTTGACCAGACTTCTAAAGGCACATTCCAAGACTGGGGACTCAGGATTCCAAGGTCTATTTTATTGAAATGAATTGGAGGATATCAAGAAATTTCTAATGTGTTAATCCATATAGAATAGGTGTTGAGGTTCTTGAGGTTCAGTCATAAAAATCAATAAACATGTGGCAAAAAAAAACCTTTGGCATTAATCAATTTGAATTTTTGGCAAACTTTCGGCATACCAATTTGAAAATATATGGCATACCAAAATTTGTCGATTTAATCCTTTTTAATGGAATTTAATTTTTTTTTATTCTTATTGGCATCAGGCATAGCCTATACAGCCGACATATTACATCAAACAAAAACTAAACTTCAATCTTCACGCATAAAATTAAACATCACTTTTATAGATTAATATCACATTCACTTAGGAAATGTACCAAGGCCTCGTACACGTCTATCTTTTCCGATGACAGCAGTACTTCCAAATTGAAGGGACTCCACACATGTTCTGTAACTCTCTGGAAGAGTATGTTTCGCTGACTGATGAAACGGCTACATGTCATTATCAAATGGTGTGCGTCCTCTATCTCCAGGCACTGCTGACAGAGGTCCGTAGACTCCCTGCCAATCCGCATCAAGTAGGACTTGGTGACGCAGTGACCGGTCCAGACCCTTGAAATAGATCTATGAAAAGACTTGGAACGGGATGGCATATTGGCGGTCCAAGATCTAGCCTTTGGATTTGGAAAAACCCTTATATATGATTTACCTGCATGGTAATTTATATGCATTTGGCGCCAATCCTCTCTCAGTTGCAATTTGATAGATCTATTTAGGTCCGATGTTGGAAATACGCTGAGTTGACGGAGTGGGAGTAGTGTGGCCTCCTTAGCCAATGAGTCAGCCGTAGTGCTTCCTGGGATGCCTTGATGACCTCTGATCCAGATGAATCTGGATTTTACGCCAGTTGCTCGTAAGAGACCAACCAATCTCAAGATTTCTGCTTCAAGGAAGCTCATTTTCTTGGAAGGGTGCGCAGATTTAACTTTCATGAGTACTGATTGAGAATCGGATATGATTATCAGTGAAGATTCTGCTGCTCCTGTGTCAAGTACATATTTCAGTGCTACCTGGATCGCATATGCTTCGGCTGAATAAATTGATGACTTATCTTACAGTCGAAACTGTCTCTTCACATTTGCTTGGGGGTCGAAGAATGAGCACCCTACTTCACCCATGTTAACTGAGCCATCAGTGTAGATGCATGTGGCATTAGGGTACTTCCGTTCTAGAAGGTTGGCCAGGAAGAGTTTTGCAGACTCATTTGTGCTGTACGCGGATTGAGGGAGGGATGACACGGCTATCGGTTCTTGAAAGATGTTGAAATCAATCGTGAACTTGTAAGGTTTATCTGACTGACGGATCCATGTGAGATCAGATGATATGGAAGTGAAAGCGTTGCACAGAGCGGGGTAGGTTTAACAGCCCAATATGGATTTGTCAGAACATCAACAGAGAGGTGTGCTACCGAACTGAGAATGGAATTATTTCTTGGATTTCGGAATGGAATTTCGTAATGGATTTAATCCATTACGTTTCGACAACTACTGGAGTCCTTGTCCACCTTTATTCCTTCTACAATGTTCAATATAGTCTTTTTTCTCTCTCTCAAAAACACCTTAGGCCGACGCTTCGATATATTTTATAAATCATCTTTAGGGCTATAAAGACTATTGAAACCAGAGTGGCATAGAATCATGAATCATCGACAAGAATCATCATTGACATGGCACATTGTAAATATAGATAATATTCTGATATATCTTTGAAACGGTGCAAATGCACTTCTGCTGACTACATTAGAATTTAAAACGGCACTTTCTGTAAGATGTGTACTATTTTTATTGTAGAAAGTGCCGTTTTAAATTCCCATGTAGTTAGCAGAAGTGCATCTATACCGTTTCTAACGTATATCAGAATATTATCTTTATTTACAATGTGCCATGTCAATGATTCATGTAAGAACGATGCTGTTATGTATTTACCACTCTGGTTTCAATGTTCTTCATAGCCCTGAAGATGTTATATGAATAATATTTGGTATATTTTACCAAAACGTTGGCCTAAGGAAGTGTTTATTGATTTTATGACTGAACCTCAAGAACCTCAACACCTATTCTTAATCAAGCAGTCGAAAAAAGGACCTTATTTTAATCCATACAGGGCCACCAGAGATGAGCGTTAGGGTAGATGTGAAAACGTTAAACATCGAACTTGTTACACTGTCCATTATTTATATAAAGTGAATTCCACGTCATTTTGGAAGGGAGAATCGGGAGGGATTTAATACGATTTCGGACCCGTCTTTGTTCCCCTCGTAGGAGGGATCAAGGGGGGATAAACGGTATTGCTACTCCCTGCAACTCTGGGACACTTTTCACATCCATCTTCCCAGTCAACAAGGTGGGTGACATAATACCTCGTCGAATGGGGGGCCGTCGAGGGCACGGAGGGGGGTTCTTACATTTCCTGAGCCAGCGGGAACAATTTCCTACGAATAAATCAAACCTTTAGTTACGCCCTGCCCCATCACGTAACCAGCTAGTTCAATGTGAACTAACAGATACGACCTATAGATCTGCACATCAGGAACCTATTTCATACAATCAGATTCCTATTACAGATACCGTAAATCTACATATCAGTGGATCAGATATTTATTTCATGCAATCAATTTTTGCCTAATTATAGATGGATTATTGGGTTTGGTCTGTTTTTAGATTGTGGATCTTCAAGCAATAGAGCAGCTAAATCTACTTCTTTCCTCCACTAGTCCAAATCTTGGAAATTAATACATTTTTTATCTCTCAAACATCATACAGTTCCATCTTTGACTGTCAACGATATCTTTCCGAAAACTACTCCAAAAAGACCTGTGAAGTGACTCAATATTGCTTCCGAGTCTACCGAAGTAGCGGAAGCTTTGTTTTTACTTTTCAAGGTTGAAAAAAAAAATCTCTAAAATCGAAATTTCCACTTCCATTTTACGTTTCAGACCTTTCTGAACAATTTTGGTTCCGTGCCTGTCTGTTTGTATGTCTGTCATGAAATTCTTGTAAATGGCACTACTATACGAAGTTATTGTCCGATTTCGATGAAATTGTCTGGGATTGTGCGGGTTTGCGTGTAGACGGTCTCCTATGAAAATCATCACCCCCGGACTGATAGTAGGCGCTGCGCATGCGCAAACGTGAATTCCTTGTAACAGCCATAACTTCCACATTTTCTATCCGATTTCGATGATATTTTCAGGGATTATGCGGGTTGGCGTTTAGACGGTCCCCAATGAAAATCAAGGCCTTAAAATTGACAGTAGTCTCTGCGCATGTGCAAACGCAAAATCCTTGTAACAGCCACAACACCTACACCACACATAACACTAAAATTTTCATATGAATTTGATGAAATTTCTCAGGATTGTCCAGATTAGTGTGTAGATGGTCCCCTATGAGGGTAGTGGAAGGTACTCAGAGATTGGTGTTTTGAGAATATCTACTATGCATCGGATCATCTATACAATCGGGTTATGGATACAAGAAAGCTATGTGCCACACCCACTAAGGAGACTTTTTGATTATACACGGAGAAAAGCTGATATAACAACAAATTTCGGACACTCTGTAACTTACAATAATGCAATAATAAAGTAAAAACACACCATTCCCTCATAGCCCCCTCTATATTTTATATTATGGATTTAAAGGAACAGGAAGTAGTTCCCTCAATTGAATCAGATGACATGATGACCAGGTATGCTCGAAGGATGGATGAACAAGAAACACACTTACACCCTCGAAATCATTCATCAATGCCGGCGAGATGAATATTATTGATCGAACGAGCTGGTCATTATTGATGGCCTTGGTTCCAAGACTGATTAATCAAATTTTTGTTATATAGGGTTCTGGACAGGTTGTCACTTGCCCTAATATATCGCCCCCTTTTCAAAGCAAACCCCACCGTTTGCCCTTCGAGCCTTCGACCCTTTTTCGTTCCACCTACTACTTTTTTGGCAACTTTTTTGAGCGGTTTTTAAAAATTCCTTCTCCATCGCTCAATTTATTTGCGCTGCAGATAAGTGAAATAATATTGGAGGGTTCGAGCATAACGATCTGTGTATCTGTGTATCATGTACCTAGTCACCTAGAAGCGAATTGAGGAACAAATAAAGTGTGCAAAGTTGGGTGGACAATATAGCATCTTCAAGGGCAAAAACTACACTTTTCCAGGTAGTTTCTTGAAAAATTGGAAGTCCATAATTTCAATCGATGTTTCCAAAGATAAGGAAGATTTGTATTTGTGGAGCAAGTCAAAAAATTCGGGTTCTTCTAAATCAAAGTTGTTACTTGTATTTTGAGTTTTACAGCTTTCTGAACAATTTTGGTTCGGTAGTCGGTCCGAAAAAAAACCCTCATTTGGGGGTCAAACTAATATACTGTACTTAACGATTTTTATGAAATTTTCAGTGAATGGGTGGATAATCTCTGGACAGTCCCCTTCGAGTCTCATTACTGTAGAACTAATAGTAGCGTCTGTGCATGGGAAAACACGAACTCCTTTGAACTACAATTTCTCAAATGCAAATAGTCCAAAATCAGTCTTCAAAACTATTGCTTAAAAATGTCATTACATTTGACTTTCTAGGAGTCACACGTTCAAGAAAAACTTCGATTTTCTTCGAATTTGTTGACCCGTGCAAATATTTGGGAAACGATGCTCCAATGACGATGACATTTTCAGGTGTTCTACACTATCAATGTTAGACTCTAGATTAATCTCCTATAAATTTCATTGTGGACGCTCTAGAAGTATTTCGAAAAGTCGGTTTCTCACATTGAAATCGCCCAATTTTGATCCAAATAGAGGGTGGTTCATAATTCAACATAATATTCATTATGGAATATAATATTAACATTTATGACTTTTTTTCTTGCTTTATTGCACCAAATTACAATTTATATGCAACATTTTTCTGATACGTTTTTTATTTATTTTTTATATAGAGTAGGAGGTCTTAGAAGAGTTGATATACAAACTCCTTCCACTGCGACCAACAAGATCTATTGTGGAGTTTTTATGATACGTAGTGTACGTTAAGAAAACTAAGATACTTCACTTAGTTCTTATTGTCCTGAAATTTGCACTTCATGATGTGAATCAGCTCGTGTGGCTTGGTTCTCTTAAGTCCTCTAAGCAGATCATCTGTGTTGAGAAGCTGGAAGACATCCTCATTTACATGATCTTGGAACCTCAAAAGGTGATTCATTGCTTGGCTGCGAATGACCTCATCGACAGATTCAATCTTCAGCTCGTAGAGAGGTCTGTCATTAATTTCTAAAGTATTTGTATGCATCGACGGAGTATCGCAGTACATTATTCTGGAAGCGCTGAATTATATCTCGATTGCTCTAGGCTCTGTCCACCCCCACAGTTGTGCATAGTAAGTCTAGATAGGACTTGCTTGTACAGTGTGAGCTTATTGTGGACAGACAATTTTGACCGTCGGCACATCAGCCGGAACAGTTTTCTGAATTTAATCAAAAGCTTAGCTTTTTCCTTCTTGACGTAGGACTTCCACCTTAGTTTGGGCATCTAGCGTCACCCCAAGACATTTCGCTTCATTGGCATACGATATCACCTTGTTATCGAAAAAGGCTGGCACATAGTTGATCCTTTTATTCATGAAATCAACATGCTGTGACTTTGCATTTATGAAAATGAGGAAGAATCCTCAGTTCAGCCTCAGCTGATTCTTCAAAATGTTTGAAACCAGCGGAATTTCCATCTCAGTGGCAGAATCAATGCCTGCACGCTCTGTGGTGTAAAAAGAAGCTCTAGGTATCACCAGTCCACCGCCTCTGTGATGCCGTTGCGAGTACCAATATTCGATTTTATTGCATTGAATGATTAATTTTCGAGTATTGTATGGTACAATTCTTTCCTTCCAGATTCGGCTTCTTTTTAATACAGTCTACAACAGTCCTAGGCAGTCCATTAATAGTGAAGTTCATTTTTCACATTGAAGATAGCAGGTCGGTGCGTTCAGAATCAACAGTGTCAAATCAACAACCATTTTCAAATCAAGATTCTATAATATCCTTGTTATTCTCCGAGATGAAGCTATGCTGCCCTTCTAACTTGATTTTCTTGTCAGTTCTGATAATTACTTACCTAATGAACTGAGGAAACTCGGATCGAGTCTGAACGTACGAATCTCAAGATTCTATTTAACCTCAACTAAAGCCTCGACACGCTTCATCCCGGGAGGCCTCAACCAAGAGGGATGACTCGACGAAAATTTATTCTGGGGTTGTGGTAGGCAGGTACCTACCGCATACGCAAATGAGATGTCTGGAGGAAGGAGAGCCAGAGTAAGAACATCCGACGTTAATTGCAATCAAGCATCAATCAACCGAGATTTCCCGGTAAGGGCTTTCTCGCGGCTCCCTTCAGCTCTTCACGACCCCCAAGGGTGAAAACTGAGGGGGTCGAGAGATTTCTAAGAAGGTTCAACCGAAGATTCGGTCGATAAGACAATCGTGGTGTTTGAATGTCTTCGAAACTGGCTTCCAGTCTCGCAAAATCAATGAACAGAAAGTCCCGTAGAAAGTTTTGCAAAGATCACGCTGCGAAAAGCAAATTTACTCATTTACTCCTAACAAAAAACCTCAAATTCATGAAATATCGGATTAGAACTACCACAGCCATTACAGAGTGACGATTTTCAGCAGAACCCTGTATTCTGATTGGTTCCTATGGAGTGCCTTTATTCTGATTAATTCCAACAGAAGCTCCAGCGTTCTGTGTGATGGATGTTCATGAGTTTTGAGTGAATCCCACGAGACTCCTGCAATCTGATTGACTGAAGGGTCCTGATTCTTGTTTGGACCTCATTCTAAGGAGCCTTCCTTCTAAGGAGTGATTGGCTCAGGCTTAAGCATTCTGCTTGGTTGAAGCTCCTCTGTCATGATTGGTAGTTTCTGCGTTCTGATTTGGAGGTTTCCTGCATTACGATTGATTGTAACTTCTTGTTCCCTGATCAGCTGGAGGTTCTTGCTTCTTGATTGGCTGGAGGTTCATGCTTTCTGCTTGTCCGATCTCCTGCACTCTGATTTACTAAAATATTTGCTTTCTGATTGGCCTCACAGGGGCTTTCTCCAGAATTTGTCTCCTTCAAAGGATCCAGCTCCATGATTATTTTTAATTGAAGCCCTTTCATTATGATCAACTGAATTCCCCTGCATCAGCTCCCACTGAGTCTCATGTATTCTGATTGGCTCAGGTTCCTGTTCTCAGATTGGTTCGTTACATCTCTCTATTGGACATTCTGGGACACATTTTTCTGTTAATGAATGACTTCATCCTTTCACCATCCGCTTCATTTTAAATTTTGTCTCCGTAAACCATGGAAATTAAAAATAGAACATTAAAATTCGTACTAAATTACTTCATCCAAGAATGAAACGGAGTAGACACTAAATCAGTCATAATTATACTACAATCATCTGAACCCTGATTTTGTCAATGTTTGTTCGATTTCGCTCATTTTTGATAATCTATGCGATCGCGTGAATACGTGAAAGCAAAGTGCGACAAACACTTGACAAATATTTTGAGGAGTTTTGGATAACACTGCTACAAAGTGATCCTTTGTCACATCCATCCTATGTGATAAATAAATGTATGCTCCGATGTACAGTAACCTTATTATATCGATTATATAGCTAAATGAAGTGATGTGAGGAGGCATATTATAGGCATATTTACTCGCCTTCTTTTGTGCAAGGGACCTCATTATTCTACAATCCCTTCACAGTAGCTACTTGAGCACCTTCCCTCGTATCGCCGTCTACCAGGCTGGAAAAGCGACGTGCGATAACGACCAGGTCGGCGTAAAAAGGAGTTATTTCGTATTTTCCGCGATATACTTGCTTTTAATATTATCGTTCTTCATTGAGCTCCAACAAGTATACGAATCGCATCGATTCACATAATTCCAACGAGTTTTCTCGTATAACACGATTTCGTATTTTCATTTATAAGCAGAGAGTATGATTATTACACCCGTAGTTTTCTCACGACAAACACGGCCACAGTTGCTGGACCACCCCTAAACATCTCATAGCATGAAACGAACATAAATAGAATAATGAAGACATGATTTTCCTTTCTTATACTATTAATAATTCATACCTAATCTCAAACTAATTATTAGTTTGGATTATCACTTTTTGGAAAAAATAGGAGTAGCAGGCGGGTTTTTTTCGACCATCTCAATGAAACCATCTTTCCAGTTCAAATTATAGCTGAAGACTCTTGCATTCAAAGAAAGGTACCCTTCGTAGGGTAAACTCCTCTTTCTTGTCTTGTTTGTGTTTTTCGTTATTGAACATTTCGTCTTTGGAATTTGTGCAAAAATTCGCCCTATTTATTTAAAAACTAGAAAATAAAGAAAAATTGCATGACACACTCCTTAGGGATAGTATATGGTGACATTGAAGCCGCAAGTGGATTGAAAAATAAATTAGAGCACCCACTGACGGCTTACTAAGATTTGATAAATATTTATTTGAGATTTACCAAAAGTGCATTTTCGGAGATGTAGGTAACAGTGTTCTTCCCAGCGTGCGATGTAAAATACCGGAAAAAGCTGATATCCCTCAATATCACCTTAGTTCGATGAAATGTGGTACATTTGAAAGCACAGAAAGTGTTTGGAATGAAGATAGATCAGCTGGGTAACTGTTGAACTAGGGTTCTTTCAAATATAATTTTTAACAGCTAGGTATGATTATGAAGCAGAAATCGATCTCAACTGGCAATAGGTATATTGTATACCAGTTTGTAAACCCGATGAGTCTCGATACTTCTCTCTTACAAGCGACAATGTCTCTTGTAAATGAAATATCCTCATTTACAAAATTGTATAATTCCTAGTTCCAACCACCTGGCGAAGTGGAGCTGTATTTTTCATCAGCTTACCTACCGGTGGAGCCCCGGTCGTTGGGAGCACTTGTGCCGTTTTTCATGGCTTGAACTTCCGCGGTGAGAAGTTAACCTGGTGAAATATTATCGGGAGGAATAGCAGTTAAACTGAATAATAGCGCCACAGCAAGTGGTCATAAAGTGGCTTAGGAGATTCGAAGCGATTAGCGGGCCACAGAACGACTTTATGATTCTCTCGGGTTCATCAATTCCCAGTGGATGTTCTCATGGGTTAACTTGAATTTGCCAAGTGGGTGTGGAATATAGCTTACTCGTTTCTAAAACATCGTGATAAGACGACTTTTGGTCGACACCATCCAATTATGTACATATTAATAATATTTCTTTTTCAAACTTGTTCAATTATTGTTAACCGACCGTATTGGAGGATCCATCGTGACCAGGACATCATCTGACCGTCGATAGAGTATTAAAATCAGTCAGTCAGTGATCCTAATGATAACCTCTGGGTTAAGGGGAAGTGAAGGGGTTAGAAATGAAAAAAACAAAGCTTCTGCTACCTTGGTAGACTCGGAAGCAAAAAATTGATGCTGAATCGAATGCAACTACACAAATTTGGTTATATTTGAAAAAAAACTTCATAACTCAGTGCGAACTGTCCAGTCGACCAGCATATTGTTTCGGTCTATGTGTTCATAAATGTTTACCAAATATATGAAATCAGCCAGTATTGTTTACGGACAATTTCCATGGAACCAACGATTCAATGAATTGAGGCAATCAGCGGATTGTGTACAGATGCGTCAATGCAAACTGAAAACGCTCTTCTTCCCGTTTGGAGAAAGGCGAGTTCACAGGGTCATATGGAACGAGTGAGTATAAAAGGAAGAAGTTTGATGCAGACAGTATCTGAACCATCACATCAACATGAAGGTCTTCGCTTCCCTCCTCGTCCTCGCCTTCGTGGCTGTGGCTGCTTCCGCTCTCAGCAAACCCGCTGCTGAGGCTAAGCTCAAGGAAGGAATTGCCAAGGTCAACAAGGCTATCGAAGACGCCAAACAGCAACTCGGTAATTATGAAGTGTCACTACCAAACCAATGCTTAGGCCTCAGATTGGAAGAATGCACCAAATGAAATATTTAGCAGTAGCCCATTTTACGTGTTCATGGGGAATCTGGCATCGGAAGAGCCCCCATTGAACCTGATTTATTCGTGAGTATTGATGATTGATGAAAAAGAACCTAGGGATTTTTTTTTTCTTTCTAACTTCATAAAATCTCAAGAAAAATGTACACCGATTCCGATTAATCACAATAGCATTTTCCGAAAAAAGCTTCGAATCATGTTTTTTGAGCCTCCGTTTGGAGCAATTGCTTCATTTTCTCCTAATAATCTTCAAAAGAAATGTCCATTTCCTTCGGGTACACAAATGTTCAACAAATTACCAATCATTGAACGTCCTAGTGAACAAAATGATAACTAGAGCATCAGAAGGTGTCATTTCTATAGCTGGAAAATTAAACAGCACCATCTATTCATTCTGCGAACTGTTGAGTTCCATGAGTGTCAGAATATTCCGCTTTCATAGCAATTTGGCAGAGACATGTTTAAACAATTCAATGTTCAGAGGAAGTCATGATACGCGTTACTGTCATGACAATTATTTGTTGCAGCTGAACTCAAGAAGAAGCTCGAAGCCGCTGCTGGTCCCCACCAGAAGAAGATGCTTGAGAAAATTGCTGCCGCCCTCAACAAGCAAATCGGATGGCTCCAACAAGCTAAGGAGAAGCTCGAATCTAAGGCCCCAGCTCCCCGTGCTGCTGCCAACCCCAACTCCAACGCTGTCAAGCTCGCTGAAGGAATCGCCAAGATCGAAAAGGGAATCGCAGAGCTGAATACTCAACTCGGTAATAATTTACTACTTAAAGTTATTAGGGTCGTTTGATTGTTATACACTTTTCTCAAAAGTTTTTTCAAAAGAGGGTTCAGGCTTTGCAGTAATGCCCACTGTATATCTGCTGCCAGTTAAAAAAAATTAGCTGGTTTAAACAAGACCCGAAATGTATACTAGCACATCTGATTTTTAACATAATGTAAGATTTTTTAGTATAGTTTCTGTGAATAATACACTTGAGGAATCTTCATGATTATTTATCTTATAGCTAAGGTCGCTGACAAGATCAAGAAATCCTCTGGAAGCCAGAAGAACGCCCTCCTCAAGCTTCAGAGTGGACTCAAGAAGCAACTCCAGAAGTTGACCGAGCTTAAGAACAAGCTCCAAGCTAAGCAAACCAAAGGTTAATTTCCAACTAAACCAATTGTTGAGTGAATAATAACGATTAAAAAATCAAAATCTACTCTCTTGTTTCTCAATTTTAGAGTCCTCCTCACATCTACATCGTAACTTAGTTTTCTCACATCACAATGTGATAATGTTATGATAGTGATAATGACAATGATAATGTGTTATGTCATAACAGTGGCTGACCATGAACTATGAACGATCAGGACTCGCACAGCTGATCGGAAAAACTCCCATGGACTTTTCTTTTGACATTCGTTCACTAGTGTTCTCTTCCGATTATTCACTCCATGACTTTGAAGAGAATGGATTATGACTTTGTGTTGGTTGACTTTGTTGAGGCTCAGTATTGCAGCCTCACGAAGGCTCTGAGCTTCTCTGGATCTTAGCAATCCTCCCACACTTAGTTTTTTATTTGCGACAATTCTCCTTTTTCTTTTATTGTGCAATGAGAGTCATATTCCCTTTCACTCTTTTCGACCAATGAAATTCAAGTTCCCTTCCACTCTTTTCAACCAATGATATTGAAGTTCTCAGCCACCCAGCCACTGCTTCAGCTTAATTTCACTATTTCATCGATGAAATTCAAGTTCTCTTTCTCTTACATTGATCGATGAGAGTCGAATTCCCATTCACTCTTATCGACCAATGACATTCAAGTTCCCTTTCACTGTCCTCGTCCTGTGCTACTGTAATAACCCCCCCACTGACTATAATTTCCAATAGATCCCACTAGAAATGATTCATATTTTTTTGTGGATATATATACCTTCAGGTATTTTTCCAATGAATCCGTTATTTTTCACATCTATAAGCAGCTCAGTTGTGTTCAATGTTTTGTGACGTTCAATGTTTTCACTTTTGTGACGCTTTTTCATCTGTCTGGCAAAGTAAAGACATAAAATGTCAAATAATTCATAGCCATTATGACTTTATTGAGAGGTAAATTTTTGTGGGTAATGAGATGTAGTTAGTAATAACTTTTGCCCATTCAGATCAAATGGAAAATTTTTTGACATTTTTATGTCTTTGCTTTGGCACATAAACTGAAAAATCGTCACGAAAACTAAGCAAGTCTTGCTCACTCGACCAATAAATAAATAAAATGGACTCACTGTGTTGCGTAGAGAACAATCAACTGTTTTCTTATTTTGATGCTTGGGTACATGAAATAACAACCTTACTTCACTACCTTGTTGTGTAGTGGTTGACATGGAAATGTCCCAATGTGTTGCAGACTCGTATGCAAGCATTTAAAATTGAGTTTCTTCAAAAGACTACTTTCGAATCGAGTGTGATTCAGTAAACTACATCATTGCCAGCTGCAGACTATTGCCGTTTCACCATGAAAAGACAGAGAAAATGTGGTACATCATAGCACAAGTGAGAGGAAAAATTTCAACAGCATGGCACATCTGGGTCACTTTCCTAGAAAGGGACAATCGGTATCCCAAGATTTCAGAAAACTTAAAGTTCGACTCAAGTTCTGCCAAAAATCAGGGATTAACCTCACACCATACTGATTGAATTTCGACGAAAGAACACACAGTGGGACGCTTAATTAATTAATCAAAAATTAAAGAAGAAAACCTATCGAAAGAAACCTATTGGCGTGGTTTCCGCGTAAAGGAAAATACTCGGAACCCCATCTCCATGAGGAGCAAGAACTGGGAGTTATTCCAAAAGGGAAGGTCGAGGAAGAATACAGATGGTGGTAGGTGCTATTGATGGAGAACCAGTGATCTATACAGAAGGGTGATCTATACAGAAAATAATAAACCTTTGGGCAATGATTTGCAGCGTTTTCATCTGTTTGGCAAAATAAAGAAATAAAATGTCAAATAATTCATAGCCAATTTATTGAAAGCTAAATTTTTGTGGGAAATGAGATGTAGTTTGTAATAACTTTTGCCCATTCAGGTAAAATGGACGATTTTTACTATGCTTTTTTCACTCTTTTCTATGCGATTTTCCGAACTGCCAAATGAAATGTACGAAATGGATTGCTGTCTTGTGCGGTGGCTCCATTTGTTGCCACAGAACCAAAAAAAGCAACGCACGGGACAGTATTTTTTGCTTCGCCTCACCCCGTTTGTCTCGTACTAGTGTGTACCCAGCTTATTACATAAAATCCCAACCGTACATGTAGATAGATAGATGGATAGATATATAGATGGTTTATTGTGTTAAAACAATGTTTTTTTTACAAGATTTTGCACACAAACTTGGCAAATACACAGACACCGTTGGTATCCCGAAATGATAGAATGCATACAAAATAAATCCAAATGTCTTCAGATTAAATGAAAAATAAAATACATTCAGGAGGAATTAAATAGGTAATGTTGCAACTGAGTCACTGCGAACTTATTTCATCAGTCGAAAAGAAACCGCTCATTTATAGCGTGTGCACGTTGCTGTAGGACCGTTTGAAGAAACCCAACCAACTTCACCACCTCCCTCTTATCACTGCATTCTTAGTGACAAACGATAAACTGATTGATCTAAATATCGAGCTGTGAAGTATTTTAAGCGATCGTACGTGTAGACTTTGCATGAAGAGATGAGGTGATACAGCGTATCAGGGTTATCATCATTGCATATTGGACTACTTAGAGAACTGTCAAAGTGGTTGATTATCCCATGAAGGATCACACGGCGAAAAGAGGGATTTGCGCATCTTATTCGACAGGGCAGCCTCTTCACAAACAATGGACAGTCAGCTTCAAGATATGCAGCACTCTTTCGGGGGTCAAGGGGGAAGTGTCGTAGGGAGCAACCAAAGGAGGACGAAGCCGATCTCTCCAAATCTGCCTGGCCTTGATTGTTGAGAAAAGCCTCCAAGAAATCGTGCTATTTCCCCTTAATCAGTATGGTATCTTTGGATGTCCACAAGCTTTCTTGATTTGCAGCCGTAAAGATGCATTTCAATTGCAGAGACCAGTTGAATTTGGAATCAGAAAAGTTCTCAGCTTGGGACGTCATCTCTCAAAGCAAATTCTGGGTAGTCTGCTCTGAGGCACGCTCAGCAGTTTACTACACCAGCTCCAATCTAACAATATAACCGTACATGTACGTCGCCGAATCAACATTCTGGGAGACCCGGGTTCAATTCCAGGCCGAGACATAAACATTTTCCGTAATTTGATAAATTACATGTTTGTATATAGTTTTGTTGTTGAGATTTTATGTCACGGTATTAAAGATTCCTTTTCACATATAAATATGTGAATTTACGATTAGTTTTTGCCTGCTTTTCAGCTAGTATCGAATACTTGGGCGTACATTCCGAATATCAACTTCTCAGGGTTGAGGGTTTAATGGGGTTAAAATTGATGCTGAATCGAATGCAACCACACAAATTCGGTTATAGGTATTTGACAAAAGAATATGTTATAAATCAGTGCGAATTGTCCAATCGACCAGCGTATTGTTTCGGTCTATGTGTTCATGAATACTTACCGAGAATGGGAAATCAGACAGTATTTTTCACGGACAATATCCATGGAACCAACGATTTTATGAATTGAGGTAATCAGCGGATTGTGTACAGAAGCGTCAATGCAAACTGGAAAGTAAGACAAGTTCAGTAAGACGAGTTCACAGGGTCATATGGAACGAGTGAGTATATAAGGGAGAAGTTTGATGCAGAGAGTATCTGAACCATCACATCAACATGAAGGTCTTCGCTTCCCTCCTCGTCCTCGCCTTCGTGGCTGTGGCTGCTTCCGCTCTCAACACCTCCGCTGCTGAGGCTAAGCTCAAGGATGGAATTGCCAAGGTCAACAAGGCTATCGAGGACGCCAAGCAGCAACTCGGTAATTATGAAGGGTCACTACCAAATCAAAGCTTAGGCCTTAGATTGGAAGAATGCACCTGATGAAATATTTGGCTGTAGCCCATTTTACGTGTTCATGGGGAATCAGGCAACGGAAGAGGCCTCCTTGAACCTGATTCAGTCGTGAGTATTGTGATGATTGATGAAAAAGAACCTAGGGATTTTTTTTCTTTCTAACTTCATAAAATCTCATGGAAATTTTACACAGAATCCGATTAATCACTATACTTAACATTTTCCAGAAAAAAACTTCGAAAAATTTTTTTGAGCCTACATTTTGAGCAATTGTTCTTTTTCTCCTAATAATCTTTAAAAGAAATGTCTTTTTCCTTCTGGTACACAACTGTTCAACAAATTACCAATCATTGAGCTTCCTAGTGAACAAAATGTTAACCACAGCATCAGAAGGTGTCATTTCTATAGCTGGAAAATTGAACAGCAACATTATTCATTCTGCGAACTATTGAGTTCCATGAGTGTCAGAATTTTCAGCTTTCATCGCAATTTGGCAGAGACATGTTTAAACATTTCAATGTTCAGTGGGGTTCTTGATACGCGTTACTGACATGACAATTATTTGTTGCAGCTGAACTCAAGAAGAAGCTCGAAGCCGCTGCTGGTCCCCTCCAGAAGAAGATCCTCGAGAAAATTGCTGCCTCCCTCAACAATAAAATCAAATGGCTCCAACAAGCTAAGGAAAAGCTGGAAGCTAAGGCCCCAACTTCCCTTGCTGCTGCCAACCCCAATTCCAAGCTCGCTGAAGGAATCGCCAAGATCGGCAAGGGAATCGAAGAGCTGAAGGCTAAACTCGGTAATAATTCACAACTTAAAGTTATTAGGGCCGTTTGAACGTTATACACCTTTTCAAAAGTGGAGAGAGGGTGCAAGCTCTGCAGTAATGCCCACTGTATATCTGCTTCCAGTTGAAAAAATATTGCTGGTTTAAACAAGACTCAAAATGTATACTAGCACATCAGATTTTACATAATGTAAGAATTTTCAGTAGGTATAGTTACTGTAAATAATATTCTTGAGGAATGTTCATGATTTTTTATGTTATAGCTAAGGTCGCTGACAAGATCAAGAACGCCGCTGGACCACTCCAGAAGAACGCCCTCATGAAGCTTCAGAAGGGACTCAACAAGCACCTCCAGAAGTTGACCGAGCTTAAGGAGAAGCTCCAAGCTAAGCTCCCAAAAGCTTAATTTCCAACTAAATTAATTATTGTGTAAATAATAACGATTAAAAAAAATCAAAATCTACTCTCTTGTCTCTCAATTTTAGAGTCCTCCTCACATCACATAACAGTGGCTGACCTTGAACTATGAGCGATCAGAACTCACACAGCTGGTCGGATATACTCTCATGGACTTTTCTTTTGAAATTCGTTCTCTAATGTTCTCTTCTGGTTCTTCACTCCATGACTTTGAAGGGACTGGATTATGACTTTGTGTTGGTTGACTTTGTTAAGGCTCAGTATTGCAGCCTCATGAAGGCTTTGAGCTTCTCTGGATCCTCGCAATCCTCCACACTTAGTTTTTCGCGACATTTAAACATCGAACCAAATCGTGAATGTATGTATCTCCAGTTCAATCTCCAAATGCCGATATCAATACTAACTAGGGAACCATCTAGAGTTTCAACGACAAAATCCCTGAATATTCCGGGAAAGGAAACTGTGTAAGTTATGCTTATTGAGGATTTTACGTTGAGGCATTCGTAGAGTAATGAATGTCATGGATTTCGTCGCGAACCATCCAGAGTTTCATCCGCACAATCTCTAAAGGTATCGAATTTTGGGCGAAAACTGTAGAATTTGTGGTTGTCACGAGAATTCCACGTTTGCGCTAAGGATGGGTATCGTTGCAAAAGTATCGATATTTTGTATCGATACTGTATCGTATCTGAGTATCGATATCCCAAGTATCGTTGGGCATAAGTATCGATATTTAGGAATATCGAGTATCGATACTTTAGTGTCACAAACTATCAATATTATCCATTATTCCCAAGAAAAATAATTTTTTCAACAATTTTTATTCATTTTTTACAATCAAGAGTCCAAGCAGAGTGATTTTCTCCATGATATTAACGGTATTTGTGCAACCAAAGAGTAATGACCTAATAGCCTCTCTACCTTCTTCATTTTTTAGCCATTCTGTTGAATTTTCCGCAAGAAATGTATCGATATTCGATATTTAGAAATGTCGGATCCAAAGTATCGATATCCAAAAATATCGGATCCAAAGTATCGATACTAAAATATCGAATATCGGTGCAAAAGTATCGATATTTTAAAATATCGAGTATCTATACCCATCCCTAGTTTGCGCACGTGGTAAGGCTGCATCAAACCATTGGTTCATCAGTCATTGGTCGATTCGGATTTCTCGACAATTTTTTTCAACACTTTTGGTATATGAGAATGAACGAATCGGAAACTCAACATTTCAAAAGTCAGACATACTACCCTTATATTAAGTGGAAGCACCAGGAGGCTGTTATTGACCATCGAGAGTGTTTGAAAAGTTTCGCTCGTTTGTACCTCTGAAACTCAAATTGAGACGTATACTCGTTCGCCGGTGCTCTAATTTTCTGCCCCATTAGGTGAGGGTGTGTTCACGTACAGGATACAGGACCCACCTGTGAAAATCCTGGTCTTAATTAAAAGCTGAATATGGAAGGGTTCTCTCTCCTCTGGTTATGGCTGCTCCATTTCGCGAATGTCGTCTAGCGTAGTTTTCAAAGCTTAATAGGTAGGTCGGGTTCATCTCTATGATTATTCCTAACTAGGGCCGGATGCTCTCTTCCCAGCTAGGGCATAGTTAAAATAGAGGGTCATAATAACCTTGGTATGAGGGAGGAGAACGTAGTAAATGTCGAGACAAGTGAATAGGAGAATTGCTAAGGGTACTCGCAACTGTTGATTGTATAGGAAACACTCGTAGAGGAAAGCCATACGAGCACCAGCAAATTTTCTCCAATTTCTCCAAATTGTGTTATTGAAATTCTCACCCATCCAGCCACTGCTTGAGTTTACTTTCACTATTTCCCGATGAAATTCAAGTTCCCTTCCTCTTATATAGTGCAATGAGAATCAAATTCCCTTTCACTCTTATCGACCAATGACAGTCAAGTTCCCTTTCACTCTCCTCGTCCTGTGCTACTGTAATAAAATTTATAATTTCCAATAGCTCCCACTAGAAATGATTCATATTTTTTTGTGGATATATATACCTTCAGGAATTTTTCCAATGAATCCGTTATTTTTCACATCCATAAGCAGGTCAGTTGTGTTCAATGTTTTTAATATTCACTTTAAATCTTCAAATGGTTTTTTTCTACATCGAAAAGTTCTCAAAGTTTTCCGCTCCTTCTGTTTTTCGTTTTTTTTCTCGCTGTGCCCTTTAGGGAATATTTATTTAAAGCTCTTCAAACGAAAACAACGCAAAGTTAGTTGAAACTCAAAAACAAGCCTCGAGCGGGAAATCAAAATTAAGCAAATTTATTCGGACGGGAAAACGAAACTGGAGGGGGTGTCCTGGCAAAGGGCTGAATGAAAATAAGAAAGAAAAACCGTAGTTGTGTGAAAGAGAACCGAGAAAAAGAGGAAGATGAGGTCAGAGGTTGATTACGGCTGATCCCCAAGACAGGTGGCAAGATTAATGATACCAAGTTGGTTTTTGTTTCAATATTTTTCACCGTTCAGGTCCGGTTGAGGTTGGTCATTTTCAAAAGTGGTGGTTTTGATTGGCGTCGATGCCCTCAGTGATTGATTTCTTTTCGAGGTAATCTAAAAGAACTTGGAGGGCGAGTGAAAGTACTCTTCAACAAACAAGAACGAAAACAACGTAGGTAAGGGCGAAAGGCGTTTGAAATCAGCCATACGTGAAACTAACCAATAAGAAGTAAATATCTAACATGA
The DNA here is from genome assembly GCA_009739505.2 of Apolygus lucorum. Taxonomy (NCBI): domain Eukaryota; kingdom Metazoa; phylum Arthropoda; class Insecta; order Hemiptera; family Miridae; genus Apolygus; species Apolygus lucorum. The sequence continues at coordinate 26,701,620 of CM019168.2, read as the reverse complement.
ACTGAATACGCGCTGATACTTTGTTTGCTTCTTTTTTACCGAAGATGGGCATGGCTTCTATGTACTTGTACATAACAGTTCAACGAACTTTAGTTCTCCAAACTCGAAAATTTTAACAGCCTTTTGAACAACCTGCTCTCATTTTTGTTGGTTTGACCTGTGTATCTATCTGTCGAGGTATCTATCCTTATTCAGGCGTAACCAGTATGATTAGGCAATTGATACAAGTATTAGGAACTTCTCGCTGTAAAATGCGGTGTGCGCATTCTCAACTTGTTGAGACAAAAGTTTGAGAGGACAAAAGTTACTACAATTTGCTTCTCATGTAGGAAGCGTGGTGGGAGATCGGTAGTGCTGAGGGCAGATGTCAAAGTGACCAAGAAGAAAATTTGAGAAAAATGTCTTTAGTGTGGAAAATGGGGTAGTAACGGCAGCATAGAATTCATGCATAAATTTAGGGCTTTCCAACGGATGGTGAAGTATTTTTCTACGAAGTACAATGACGAAGATAAAATTCCGTAGCAACGACTTGGTTGTAAGTAGAAATCATTTGAAAACCAACTGTAACGCTTTTTTGTTACCAATTTTGTGACCTATTTTGTGAACAATTTGGTAACGCTTTTTCATCTGTGTGGCAAAGTAAAGACATAAAATGTCAAATAATTCATAGCCAATTCATTGAAAGCTAAATTTTTGTGGGTAATGAGATGTAGTTTGTAATAACTTTTGGCCATTCAGATCAAATGGAGAAATTTTACAATGCTTTTTTCACTCTTTTCTATGCGTTTTTCTGAACTGCCAAATGAAACGTACGAAAAGGATCGCTGTCTTGTGCGGTGGCTCCATTTGTTGCCTCAAAACCAGAAAAAGCGACGCACGGGACAGTGTTTTGGTTTATTATTTTCAATAATGAACCTTTGGAATCGACCAAGAAAAATTTTTTTTAACACCCCCTCAAAATTTGATGGTTTACGTTTCAAGGTACGTAGAATCCAAAAAACGAATAAAACGCTGCAAATTATTACACAATAGTTTATTATTTTTCTATATAGATCGCTCGTCTACAAAATCACCAACCATCCAATATAAAGGAAAAAAAAAAAAAAAAAATCAAAAAAAAAACTTAAAAAAAAATCAAAATCACCAACTATCGATTACATTTCGATCAGCTCTAATTTGAACGGAGATTAGGCCTCTTTTGCGATTCACACTCGTGTTTTGATTTATATATGTATATTTCAAAATAAACACTTAAATTTTCGTAGGAAGCGAACGGTTTGTCCTACAGAGCTCCGCGTGGTCTCAAAAAATTCTAAAAATTCTATAGAATCTTAAATTGAAGGAAAAACAATACCTTTGTATCGAAATTTTTTGAGTTAGGGCGTTTTCAAAATTTCAAAATTGATTTTGGAACCCTTAAAAGTGACCTACCTCAACCAAAATCGTCGGGGCACAACTAGACCCCAAATGGAGCCTACATACCAAATTTCATCAAAATCGGTCAATGCTAAGTGGCAAAAGTGCCGCGTACGGCGTACGGCGGACGGACGGCCAAATTTTTATTCGATTTTTGGATTCTACGTACCTTGAAACGTAAACCATCAAATTTTGAGGGGGTGTTAAAATTTTTTTTTTCTTGGTCGATTCCAAAGGTTCATTATTGAAAATAATAAACCAAAATTTGGCCGTCCGTCCGCCGTACGCGGCACTTTTGCCACTTAGCATTGACAGATTTTGATGAAATTTGGTATGTAGGCTTCATTTGGGGTCTAGTTGTTCCCCGAAGATTTTGGTTGATGTAGGTCACTTCTAAGAGGTCCAAAATCATTTTTGAAATTTTGAAAACGCCCTAACTCAAAAAATTTTGATATAAAGGTATTTTCTTTCCTCCAGTTTAAGATTCTATAGAATTTTAAAAATTTTTTGAGACCACCTGGAGGTCTGTAGGACAAAACGTTCGCTCACTACGAGAATTCAAAGTTTCGACGTACGATAAATCAGAAACACGAGTGTGAATCGCAAAAGAGGCCTAATCTCCGTTCAAATTAAAGCTGACCAAAATTCGATCGATGTTTTTCTTCATGTTGGATGGTTGGTGGCTTTGCAGACGAGTGATCTATATAGAAAAATAAAAAATAATAAACCATTGTGTAATAATTTGCAGCGTTTTTGCTTCGCATCACCTCGTTTGCCTCGTACTAGTTGGTACCCAGCTTAATACATAAAATCCCAACCGTACGTGTAGATAGATAGATAGATGGTTTATTGTGTTAAAACAATGTTTTTTACAAGAGTTTGCACACAAACTTGGCAAATACACAGACATCGTAGGTATTCCGAAATGATAAAATGCATACAAAATAAATCCAAATGTCTCCAGATTGAAATAAGAATAAAATACAATCAGGAAGAATTAAATAGGTAATGTTGCAACTGAGTAACTGCGAACTTATTTCATGAGTCGAAAAGAAACCGCTCATTTATAGCGTGTGCACGTTGCTGTAGGAAACCCAACCAACTTCACCAACTCCCTCTTATCACTGCATTCTTAGTGACAAACGATAAACTGATTGATCTAAATATCGAGCTTTGAAGTACTTTAAGCGATCGTACGTGTAGACATTACATGAAGAGATGATGTGATACAGCGTATCAGTGTTGTCATCATTGCATATTGGACTACTTAGAAAACTGTCAAAGCGGTTGAATATCCCATGAAGGATCACACGGCGAAAAAAGGGATTTGCGCATCTAATTCTACAGGGCAGCCTCTTCACAAACAATGGACAGTCAGCTTCAAGATATGCAGCACTCTTTCGGGGGTCAAGGGGGAAGTATCGCAGGGAGCAACCAAAGGAGGACGAAGCCGATCTCTCCAAATCTGCCTGGCCTTGATTGTTGAGAAAAGCCTCCAAGAAATCGTGCTATTTCCCCTTAATCAGTGTGGTATCTTTGGATGTCCACAAGCTTTCATGATTAGCAACCGTGAGGATGCACTTCTATGCAGAGACCAGTTGAATTTAGAATCAGAAAAGTTCTCGGCTTGGGACGTCATCTCTCAAAGCAAATTCTGGGAAGTCTGCTCTGAGGCATGCTCGGCAGTTTACTCTAACACCCAAACATCGTCCAGGCTATCAACGATTTTACGTGACTTAAGCCCATCTCCAATCTAACAATATAACCGTACATGTACGTCGCCGAATCATCATTCTGGGAGACCCGGGTTCAATTCCAGTCCGAGACATAAACATTTTCTGTAATTTGATAAATTACGTGTTTTTATATAGTTTTGTTGTTGAGATTTTATGTCTCGGTATTAAGGATTTATTTTCACATATGAATATGTGAATTTACGATTAGTTTTTGCCTGCTTTTCAGCTAGTAACGAATAGGTGGGCATACATTCCGAATATCAACTTCTCAGGGTTGTGGCTTTATTGGGAATAAAATTGATGCTGATATCGAATGCGAACACAAAACTTTGGTTACAGGTACCTATTTGACAAAAAAAAAATGTGTCATAACTCTGTGCGAATTGTCCAATCGACCAGCGTATTGTTTTCGTCTATTTGTTCATGAATATTGACAGAGAATGGGAAATAAGACAGTATTGTTTACGGACAATATCCATGGAACCAACGATTTTATGAATTGAGGTAATCAGCGGATTGTGTACAGAAGCGTCAATGCAAACTGAAAACGCGAGTAAGGCGAGTTCACAGGGTCATATGGAGAGAGTGAGTATATAAGGGAGAAGTTTGATGCAAAGAGTGTCTGAACCAACTCATCAACATGAAGGTCTTCGCTTCCCTCCTCGTCCTCGCCTTCGTGGCTGTGGCTGATTCCGCTCTCAACACCTCCGCTGCTGAGGCTAAGCTCAAGGAAGGAATTGCCAAGGTCAACAAGGCTATCGAGGACGCCAAGCAGCAACTCGGTAATTATGAAGGGTCACTACCAAATCAATGCTTAGGCCTCAGATTGGAAGATTGCACCTGATGAAATGATCAGTAGTAGCCCTTTTTACGTGTTCATGGGGAATCTGGCAACGGAAGAGCCCTCCTTGAACTTGATTCATTCGTGAGTATTGTGATGATTGATGAAAAAGATCCTAGGGATTTTTTTTTCTTTTTAACTTCTTAAAATCTCATGGAAAATTTACACCGATTCAGATTAGACACTAAAGCATTTTCCGAAAAAGCTTCAAAAAATTCTTTTTGAGCCTACGTTTGGAGCAATCGCTTTATTTTCTCCTAATATTCTCCAAAGGAAATGTCCTTCTCCTTCGGATATCACAACTTTCGTCTATTAGTTTTGGTAAACAGTCCGTCGAATTTCACATTCGTATTCACGATAAAACACACAAAAAATAAAACCGCTGCAAATAAATGCCCAAAAGGTTTACTATTTTCTGTATAGATCACCCTTCTGTATAGATCCCTTCCTACCAACCGTAGGTACCTACTAGAACATTTTTGAAAATTTCAACCCCAACCACCAAGCAAATGGAAATGAAGGATTGCAATTTTCAAATTTGCTCTAGTTAGTAGTAGGCACCTATGGATGGTAGGGAGGGATCTATACAGAAGTGTGATCTATACAGAAAATAATAATTCTTCGGGCAATGATTTGCATCGTTTTATTTTTTACCTACCAACTTTTTTTTACCTACCAATTTTTTTCTACCTACAAACCATTGGTAGGTACTACCTACCTCACCATACTGCCTTCACACCTTCACAATCAAGTTTATTAGAAACAACTAAACGCTTCACACTCGATCCGAAAAATAGGGAGCTTCATATGGGAACTTGATTACTGGTTACGCAGAAGGCAAAACTAAATACAAATCGAAGAAATGAAGAGCAATCGCATTTTAGTCAGATAAAATTTTAACGGAAATTTTGCGATTCACACTCATGATTCTGTTTTATCGAAGGAGAACCTTCAAGTACTTGTAGGGACCGAACGGTTTGTCCTACAGAGCTCCAGTTGGTCTCAAATATTTTTAAAAATTCAATACTATTTGAAATTGGTGAAAAAACGATACCTTTATTTTGATAGTTTTCGAGCTAGGACGATCTTGAAAATTTCAACCCTTAATTTTCACCCCTTAGAAGTGGCCTACATCAACCAAAAGCTTCGCGGCACAACTAGACTCCAAATGGAGCCCAAATACCAAATTCGAACCAAATCGGTCCAGTGTTGCTAAGAAAAGTGCCGCTTATGGCGTACGGCGGACGGACGGAAAGTGTATTATTCGATTTTCGTATTCTACGTACCTATTTTGAAATGTAAAACATCAAATTTTGAGGGGGGGTCAAAATCGTTTCCTTGCTCGATTCCAAAGGCTTATTATTGAAAATAATAAACCAAAAACACGGCCAACACCTCCTGTTTGTTTTGAAATGCTTCCTTCACATGTGTCTCAAGGCTAACTAAGCAGTCAAGTGTAGACCGCCCTTTCCAAAAACCAGACTGTTCTGGAGCGAGCATAGAATTATGTTCCAACTACCAAGACACTCGGAGAGCTACCATCTTTTCCAACAACTTACATAGACAACTAGTTAAGAAAATAAGTCTGCAGCTGTCCGCCTTCATGGAATCTCGCCTTTTTTTTCAAAATTGGGATGGCCATAGCTGATAGCCAGGAGTCAGGGAATAGTTTAGCTGAAAACAAACTGTTGTAGAGACTGAGAAGGATGTTTTTACTGTGTTTGGATAAATTTCGGAGCATACTGAAGGGAATTAAATCAGGCCCTGGTGCTGTATTTCCTGTGTTCGATAGAGCATTTTCCAGTTCAGATATAGAGAAAGGAAGATCCAAAGCTTCAATAGGAGGAGAAGAAGGAAGAAAGGTTGCTGGTGTCGAGTTAAGATTGTTATCCTTGGTTGTTAATTCGCACTGTTCTGCAATTTTATTTGCGATGGAAAGAGGATTGATAATTATCGTGCCATCATTTGAAATCAATGACTTAATGAGGGACGAGTTGTGACCTCGGCCATTGATATTTTTCACTTTGTTCCATATTTGAGAGGCTGGAGTGAGTCTGTTGATTGTTGATATAAATTCGATCCAGTTGTCCCGTTTGCTTTTCTTGATGATTCGCCGCGCATTAGCTCGAGCTCTTCGATATTGTTTCAAACGCTATTCTGTGGGATTCCGCTTGAAACGTTCCGATGCGTTTTTTCTCGTTCTTACAGCAACAGAACACTGAAGGTTCCACCTTGGCACCGATAGTCTGTTTGAAGGGCACTTGAATTTTGGTATTGAACTATCTGCTGCCTCAATAATAGCCTTAGCGAACCGATCTATCGAATCGGTTGATGACAGATCAGAAAATGGTAGGTATGGTTTGAGCCAATTCATCAAGGAGTGTTTGAAAACCAGGCCAGTCAGCTTCTTTAATTTTCCATCTAGTTATTTTATGGTCTATTTGCGTAGTACGGCAATGTACGTCAATGAACATGGGATACTGATCGCTACCGAGGAGGTCTTCACTTATTGCCCAATCCAGGTGAGCCGCGAGTTGGGGGCTACAAAGCGAAAGATCGATGGCAGACTGGGTTCCATTCGCTGGATTAAATCTAGTGTTCTTTCCAGAATTAAGTATGATAAGGTTGTATTTCTCTAAGACTTTTTCTATTATAGCTCCTCTCCCATCTGTTTGCGTGGAACCCCAAAGAAGATTGTGAGCGTTCATGTCTCCGAGTATCGAAAATGGGGATGGAAGCTGTTCATTTCTTCGATTTGTATATAGTTATGCTATCTTAGCAATCAGTGATCAAATTCCCATGTGAAGCTCTCTATTTTTCGGATCGAGTGTGAAGAGTTTAGTTCTTTCTAATAAACTTGATTGTGAAGGTGTGAAGGCGGTATGGTGCGGAAGGTAGTACCTACCAATGGTTGGTAGGTAAAAAAAAAAATTTTCTTCTGTATAGATCACTGGTACTCCATCAATAGCACCTACCACCATCTGTATTCTCCCTTGACCTTCCCTCTCAAATTTCAGCTTCCTGCGTTCAATAGGATTGAAAATGGATCCAGGAGCTCACTCAGCTGATCAGTGATCTGAAGAGTGAAGAAGATCTTCTCGAATGTTGGAGACGCCTGGAAGAGCACTGATCAGCTGAGTGAGCTCCGAAGCCAGTTTCAATCCTATTGAACTCAGGAAGCTTGAGCAGGAAATTTGACAGGGAGGGTCAAGGGAGAATGCAGATAGTGCTATTGATGGAGAACCAGTGATCTATACAGAAGGGTGATCTATACAGAAAATAATAAACCCTTATGCAATGATTGCAGCATTTTGGATTCTACGTACCTTGAACGTAAAACATCAAATTTTGAGGAGGGTTAAAATTTTTTTTTTCTTGCTCGATTCCAATGGCATGTTATTGAAAATAATAAACCAAAAGAGGGATTTGCGCATGTTATTTGACAGAGCATCCTCTTCATAAACAATAGACAGACAGCTTCAAGACACGCAGAACTCTTTCGGGGGTCAAGGGGGAAGTGTCGTAGGGAGTAACCAAAGGAGGACGAAGCCGATCTCTCCAAATCTGCCTGGCCATGATTGTTGAGAATAGCCATCAAGAAATAGTGCTATTTCCCCTTAATGAGTATGGTATCTCTGGATGTCCACAAGCTTTCATGATTAGCAACCGTGAGGATGCACTTCAATTGCAGAGACCAGTTGAATTTAGGATCAGGAAAGTTCTCGGCTTGGGACGTCATCTCTCAAAGCAAATTCTGGGAAGTCTGCTCTGAGGTCTGCTCAGCAGTTTACTCCACCACCCAAACATCGACCAGGCTTTCAACGATTTTACTTGACTTAGGCCCATCTCCAATCTAACAATATAACCGTACATGTAAGTCGCCGAATCAACATTCTGCGAGACTCCGGTTCGATTCCAGGCCGATACATCAACTTTTTTTGTAATTTGATAAATTACGTGTTTTTTTTTAAATTTATTTTGGCATTACATTTCGTATACAACCATACATACAGGTTATAATAGAATCATTACTAGATCTTTACATTACTAATTGAGTACATTATTTTATAGACTGATATCACATTTAGATAAAAAATTTAAAATTTCTTTATAAATCAAAATATTCTGCGACGATAGTATAGATTTGTAGTTCAAATTAATGTTTGTCTTTGTCAGCAATTCACTAAATAAAATCACTCTTTCCCTTTCGTATTCTTGAAATTCCATCAACAAGTGCTCCAAAGTTCCATAGGGGTGTTTCGGCATTGCGGGGATTCCCTTTCTTACGTGTTTGTATAAATTACGTGTTTTTATATAAACAAATAAATTTTTGTATAAATTACGTTTTTGTATATATTTTGTTGTTGAGATTTTGTCACGGTATAATGGATTTCTTTTCACATATTTACGATTATCTTTGTTCACTTTTAGTAGGCTTTTCAGCTAGTAACGACTAGTTACTCAACTTCTCAGGGTTGAGGGTTTAATGGGGGATGCGACCACACAAATTTGGTTATATTTTACACAAAAAAAAAACATGTCATAACTCATTGCGAACTGTACAATCGACCATCGTTTGTTTTTGTTTAATTGTTATTAAATGTTTACCAAGAATGGGAAATCAGACAGTATTAATTACGAAAAATTTCCATGGAACCAACTGTTTAATGAATTGAGGCAATCAGCGGATTGTGTACCGAAACGTCAATGTAAATTGAAAACGCTTTTTTTTCTTGTTTGGAGTGAGGTGAGTTAACAGGGTCATATGGAACGAGTGAGTATATAAGGGAGAAGTTTGATGCAGAGAGTATCTGAACCATCACATCAACATGAAGGTCTTCGCTTCCCTCCTCGTCCTCGCCTTCGTGGCTGTGGCTGCTTCGGCTCTCGACACCTCCGCTGCTGAGGCTAAGCTCAAGGAAGGAGTTGCCAAGGTCAACCAGGCTATCGAGGACGCCAAGCAGCAAATCGGTAATTATGAAACGTCACTACCAAACTAATGCTTAGGCCTCAGATTCGAAGAATGCACCTGATGAAATGATCAGCAGTAGCCCATTTTACGTGTTCATGGGGAATCTGGCAACGGAAGAGCCCTCCTTGAACCTGATTCAGTCGTGAGTATTGATCATTGATGAAAAAGAACCTAGTGATTTTTTGATTTTTAACTTCATAAAATCTCATGGAAAATTTACACCGATTCCGATTAATTACTATAGCATTTTCCGAAAAAAGCTACGAACAATTTTTTTTGGGCCTAAGTTTGGAGCAATTGCTTTATTTTCTCCTAAAATTCTTCAAAAGAAATGTCCTTTTCCTCCGGGTACACAACTGTTCAACTAATTACCAATTATCGAGCGTCCTAGTGAACAAAATTTCAACTAGAGCATCAGAAGGTGTCATTCTATAGCTGGAAAATTAAACAGTAACATTAATTCATTCTGGGAACTGTTGAGTTCCATGAGTGTCAGAATATTCCGCTTTCATAGCAATTTGGCAGAGACATGTTTAAACATATCAATGTTCAGTGGGGGTCTTGATACGCGTTACTGTCATAACAATTATTTGTTGCAGCTGAAATCAAGAAGAAGCTCGAAGCCGCTGCTGGTCCCCTCCAGAAGAAGATCCTCGAGAAAATTGCTGCCGCCCTCGGCAAACAAATCGAATGGCTCCAACAAGCTAAGGATAAGCTCGAAGCTAAGGCCCCAGCTTCCCGTGCTGCTGTCAACCCTGATTCCAGCTTGGTCAAGCTCGCTGAAGGAATCGCCAAGATCGGCAAGGGAATCGATGAGCTGAAGGCTAAACTCGGTAATAATTTTCTACTTAAAGTTATCAGGGTCTTTTGAACGTTATACACTTGTTTCAAATGTGGAGAGAGGGTGCAGGCTCTGCAGTAATGCCCACTGTATATCTGCTGCCAGTTGAAGAAAAATTGCTGGTTTAAACAAGACTAAAAATGCATACTAGCACATCTGGTTTTCAACATAATGTAAGATTTTTAGTATAGTTTCTGTAAATAATATTCTTGAGGAATCTTCATAATTGTTTTGGTTTAAGCTAAGGTCGCTGACAAGATCAAGAACGCCGCTGGACCACTCCAGAAGAACGTCCTCGCCAAGGTTCAGGAGGGACTCAACAAGCAACTCCAGAAGTTGACCGAGCTTAAGGAGAAGCTCCAAGCTAAGCTCCCAAAAGCTTAATTTCCAACTAAATTAATTATTGTGTAAATAATAATGAATAAAAAAATCAAAATCTACTATCTTGTCTCTCAATTTTAGAGTCCTCCTCACATCACATAACAGTGGCTGACCATGAACTATGAACGATCAGGACTCACACAGCTGATCGGAAAGACTCCCATGGACTTTTCTTTTGAAATTCGTTCTCTAATGTTCTCTTCTGGTTCTTCACTCCATGAATTTGAAGGGACTGGATTATGACTTTGTGTTGGTTGACTTTGTTAAGGCTCAGTATTGCAGCCTCATGAAGGCTCTGAGCTTTTCTGGATCCTCGCTATCCTCCACACTTAGTTTTTTATTTGCGACATTTAAACAACGAACCAATTCGTGAATGTAACCGAAGTCTGCCAAATGTGCATGGAACATAGTTTCCCCTCCGATCCCCAGTTCAATCTCCAAGTGCCGATATCAATACTCACTAGGGAACCTATGACACAATCCTTGAAAATCTCGCGATAGGAAACTGTAAGTTATGTTTATTGAGGATTTCACGATGAGGCATTCGTAGTGTAATGGATGTCATTGATTTCATCGCGAATCATCCAGAGTCTCATCCGCACAATCCTTAAAGGTATCGAATTTTGAAGGAAAACTGCAGAATTTGTGTTTGTCACGAGAATTCCACGTTTGCGCACGTGCAAAGGCTGCATCAAACCGAGGGTGATGAAAATCATAAGGAAGAATCCACGCAAAATCCCTGAAAGTGTTATATCAAAATCGGAAACTTCGTTCAGCTTAGGCCGTTACAAAAAATTGCGAACTCACAGACACACAAAACCAAAATTGCTCAGATAGGTTGGCATTTGGTGGACATTTTTGTTGCCCCTGAAATCCCTGGTAGACTCGGCAGTAATTCGACATTATGATCTGTAAATTATGAAATCTACTTTACCACGGGAGCCAAAAACAATGGGTTATATTGATGATTATAAAACACAACAAACTCGATTACTGGGTTTTTCATTACTCAATAAATTTGAGTAACCGGTGACTTTTCAATGAAATTTCATGAAGATTCTGAATATGTAGGAAAATAGCTATTCTCACGTGAAAATACGTCAGTGCTATTGCGCACAAGTGAAAAACCTAGAAACGTCATATTTGGACTGTACACAAAAATTAAGAGGAGTTGAGGTTTGAAGTTTTTTCTGGGCAACCAGCAGAATGTGAGTACCTAGTTGTTTCATCTGACTGATGAATGAAAGGTGGTACTGTGTCAATATGTACGTAGATTACGGAATATTATACAAAGAATATGATATCGAGTGTGTATTATTGGATCGTTTCATTGGAACGATTTAATGAATTGAGGCAATCAGCGGATTGTGTGCAGAAGCGCCAGTGCAAACAGAGAGGTTCCTTGTCATCTGAGGCTAGTTTACAGGGTCAGATGGATCGAGTAAGTATATAAGGGAGATGTTTGATACAGAGAGTATCTGAACTTTCACATCAACATGAAGGTCTTCGCTTCCCTCCTCGTCCTCGCCTTCGTGGCTGTGGCTGCTTCGGCTCTCGACACCTCCGCTGCTGAGGCTAAGCTCAAGGAAGGAGTTGCCAAAGTCAACCAGGCTATCGAGGACGCCAAGCAGCAAATCGGTAATTATGAAATGTCACTACCAAATCAATGCTTAGACCTCAGATTGGAGGAATGGTGGTGAATACCCGGTACTTGAGTATTAAACGGAGGCCACCTAACCTATAGAAATATTTCGTACCGGATACCAAAAATAACTACATAATTGGAAAGAACACACTTTAATAGATTTACAGGTGAAGTTTAGAATTAATCCGACGCCTGGTTCTGACGTTGTGCAACCCAGAACGCAGCAATGTCGGTCAGGATGGAGTTGAAAGCGTCGCCGCCGCTAGCAGTCACATCAGATCGCCACATGTATTCTGCCAAATAGCTGCCAAATAGCGTCAGAACCAGGCGTCGGATTAATTCTAAACTTCACCTGTGAATCTATTAAAGTGTGTTCTTTCCAATTATGTAGTTATTTTTGGTATCCGGTACGAAATATTTCTATAGGTTAGGTGGCCTCCGTTTAATACTCAAGTACCGAATACCCTGCAGTAACCTGATTTGATAGCCACTAATTTCCTTTGATGGACTGAGGGACACAGCCAGAAGAGACCTTTAAGTATCATTTGTACAGTTAGTAGGTCGTGGATAATATTTGATTGAAATGGTAAAAAATACCATATTTCTTTAGCGAATTTGAATGAACGATATACTTGTGAACGATATAAAAATTGTCAAATGCTAGTGGAAATTACAGGTAATTGTAAAATATCAAGCATGATTAGGTGACGACTATTCAAAAAAAGAGAAAGATTCAGAATGTTAATTTTGCTTCAACAGCGAGGCAAAACGATAATACAAGAGAATCGCCTTTCCAGGGTTATGCGATTTTGATGGGAACAACGGAGGGATTCACGAGGATCACCAGGTAGAACAGGAATTCTCCGCATAATTTCACTCTTTCAGGCGATGGTCAGAATACTACGAATGAACTATTATATGTTTTCCAACACGAAATTTTACGTTTATTCAAAACATACCAAAATGTTAAAAAGAAAAAACTTCGAAAAAAACGAATTTTTGAAAATTGGGTTCCTTAGAGTTGTCCAAGAGCTTGTCCTCCGTTTTGGACATTTTGGATTATGTATCGAGTTTTCAGATTTTGATATCGTCTGGAGTAGCAAACTCATACTAAAAGTTATGAGTTATCGGAATAGCTGCATTGTCTTCAAAAATATATAGAAAGGGATGTCCTGAGAAGGGGTCTACCAGAGCATACAGGTGACCTATCAACCAGCTGCATTCATTGAATCATTGATTGAGAAGTTTCATCAGTACCAGAATATTCTGAATTTGTAGAATTTTGGCCAAGCAGGTTCAGTTCAGTTTTCAGTTCACTTTGGTCATTGCAACGTTTAGTGGGGATTTTTACAGATATTCCTGTCATGATAATTATGTGTTGCAGCTGAAATCAAGAAGAAGATCGAAGCCGCTGCTGGTCCCCTTCAAAAGAAGCTCCTCGAGAAAATTGCTGCAGCCCTCGGCAAACAAATCGAATGGCTGCAACAAGCTAAGGAGAAGCTCGAAGGTAAGGCCCCAGCTTCCCGAGCCGCCATCAATCCCGACTCCATCGAGGCTAAAATCCTTTCAGCTCTTGACAAGATCTTCAAGGCAATCGACCAGATGAAGGCTAAAATCGGTATGTTCTCCTTGAAGTTATTAGAATCTAATACACATGGATAGAGAGATGGTGCATGTCTGTAAAAACGTGTTGGTTGTACCTCGAAAATCACCCATAACCAGATGTATACGTCAGGCTTTGATGCTTTCATAATGAAGCCCACCATTGTATCTGCCATCACCAGTTATAACTTGCTGTTTAAAACACGACTCAAAATCCATATTTTGAGACTTTCAAGTCTATTTCTTCTTTTCACATAAAGCCCCTACCACGCCTCTACTTTGTAACCCATTGTGATAGGACAGTACGCCATCTAAAATCCTAAAACCTTTGACATTTTGTACAATTTATATTAATAATATTTAACTGAGTTACAGCTAAGATCACCGAGAAGATCCAAAATGCTGCTGGACCACTCGAGGAGAAGGTCCTTACCAAGGTCCAGGAGGGACTCAAGAAACAACTCCAGAAGTTGAACGAGCTTAAGGAGAAGCTCCAAGCTAAGCTCCCAAAAGCTTAATTTCCAACTAAAATAATTAATGTGTAAATAATAACGATTAAAAATCAAAATCTACCCTCTTGTCTCTCACATCAGAGTAGTGTAGGTCCTCCTCACATCTACACAACTTAGTTTTCTCACATCACATAACAGTGGCTGCCCATGAACTATGAGCGATCAGGATTCACACAGCTGATCGGAAATACTCCCATGGACATTTTTATTTTGAAATTCGTTTCGAATTATTGTGTAAATAATAACGATTGAAAAGATCAAAATCTACTCTCTTGAATCTCAATTTCACATAGACACCATAGCTTAGCTTCACATCGCAACACAATGGCCGATCAAGAACTGAGAAATCAGGTTTCACACAGCTGATCAGAGCCCATGAACTTTTCTCTTCAACTTCTATAATTTTGAAGGGACTGAATTATGACTTCACTTGGCGAATCTGTATAAAGTTAATTAATGTAGCCTATGAGAGGCTCTGAGCTTAATTAGACCAATCCTTTGAATTATCGTAAAAAGGAACGCTGCAAATTATTATGTCGTCCTGTGCAGTAGTTGAATTGGGTACTGTAATAAGAAAAATTTATGATAAAACGCTGCAAATTATTACTCAAAGGTTTGTTATTTTTCTGTATAGATCACTAGCTTGCAAAAAATACAAATTCGCCAAAGTCACTACTCAAACCAATTCAAAACGTTGATTTCAACTGTCTAGCTCAACATTTTGAGTCTTTTCAACGGGAAAATGAGCTTTCGAAGTGGATCTGCCTTTCGAAAGAACCAACTCAAAACGTTGATTTCAACTGTCTAGCTCGACATTTTGAATCTTTTCAACGGGAAAATGAGCTTTCGAAGTGGACCAGCTTCTCGAGAGAACCAACTCAAAACGTTGATTTCAACTGTCTAGCTCGACATTTTGAGTCTTTTCAACGGGAAAATGAGCTTTTGAAGTGGAGCTGCCTCTCGAGAAAACCAACTCAAAACGTCGATTTCAACTGTCTAGCTCGACATTTTGAGTCTTTTCAACGGGAAAATGAGCTTTCGAAGTGGACCTGCCTCTCGATAAAACCAACTCAAAACGTTGATTTCGACTGTCTAGCTCGACATTTTGAGTCTTTTCAACGGGAAAATGAGCTTTTGAAGTGGAGCTGCCTCTCGAGAAAACCAACTCAAAACGTTGATTTTAACAGTCTAGCTCGGCCTCACAGTTCAAGATCTTGTAAAACTACTCTATGACTATGAAGTTGTCGAAATACATCCTGCAGATCAATTTAATAAATTTTTTGGAAAGTGCGTCGCTTCGTTTGTCGATGCTGATTGAGCTTACCCCCACTATTCAGACGCTGCCTCACGATTTCTTCTTTGATAACCATTACAGCGGACAAAACTTATTCAAGTACTTGAAATTTTGGAGTTACTCCGGTACTGAGACTTTCCATGAAAAGTGGATTCCAAAATGTCATGAGCAGCAAGCCCCAAAAAACAAGATAGAAAGAAAACCTGGGATCATGTTCAATAGTTGGAAGGACAATGAGACGACGAGATCCAATGATTTTGGAGTGCAACTGATTTGGCGCGTCTAAAGATACGAGGGAGAAGAATGATGATGTAAACTGCACCCGTCCGTTTGCTTTAATCATGAACATCGAGAAAATAGGAGGCACAGACCAAGTAAATCGATGATTTTTGAAACGTCACCACAACTTACTACCACTATACTTCTACTAATTTTTGGTAATAAAGCTTTTCCACGAACTTCGATTGTGCATTCCAAGCCTCACTTTTTGAAATAAGGTACTCACTATTAACACATTACGAAGGTTGTTTGTTTTCTCAAAAGATAATCCACACATTAGAACCGAAATCCATGGATAAACTGCATTGCCAAAAAGTGGCCTATAGGTTGTTTCAACAATCATCGATTCAAATGGGTGCTGATAAAAAAACATTAAGGATCAATACAGGGGCGTACAAATTCCTTGTTTTGAGCTGAAAACGTCTTATAATGAAGTTTTATAGCAGTTTCTGATGTTTTGTACATATTTTTGCTATCTGAAAACCCCGTACCGTTTGACGCTCGGTGTTGCCATATGGCACAAGACTTGAAATTCAACTCCTGAGTATTTTACTGATCCAGCATTCCCAAAACCATGTGTCTTATAGTACTATATGTTAATTTGACCAATCCTCAAAGTTTTAGGGTTGTAATCGAACAAAAATAGTTGCGGGACATAATGGGTTACCTAAGCTATCAAAATATTGTCTCATTATAAAATCCCATCTGATTATTAGGCTGAAAATAGTCGTCCACAATAGCCCCTTCTATTCTTCACAACCCTGATTAAACCCGGAAGAATTATGGCAAACGGAAAAGAACGACCCTGGAATGGTCGATTCCGTGAGATGGCGGGAAGGGAGGGGGATGAAGGCGAAAGTCGGTTGAAAATCTTTTCAGAACAAAAGAAATATGTTCTCCCGACAACTCCAAGAGGCATAAAGGATGTTAGTTATCAAAGAGTAGAAGAAGTAAGAGGAAGTCGCCCCGAAATAAAGAGCTTTGAGTTACGGCACCGCGTGAAGATGAACCTGCCTTGAGGGGATGAAGTGCCTTGAAGGTTCTCAGTAGTAAAGAGGTTGGAAGGCGGGAAGCGCTGCTGGAGGGAGCTCCTGAAAAGGAATAGATTTTCATTTGCCAGCCCTCCATTTTCCCCCTCTTCTGCTTATTTTACAGGTTCCTCCTGTGAATATTCTCACGCTTTTTTTCGCTCTTATGCTTTTCGTTAACGGTGAATTATAAGGCGTTTTTGAGCGTAACATGAAAGTCGGGTGTGATGCGGGGAAGAGAAGCTTTAGCTGAAGCGCTTATGCTCGGCGTCATTCCATGGTTTCATGAGTAAGAAGATAGTTCTTCTCGTTATAAGATTATAACTGGCCAATCAGCTGGTCCTAGACTCCAGTTAAAAATTCGTGGAAGAAGAAGAAGAAGAAGAAAAACATGTTTATTCAAAATACGCTCAGTTACCAATTAGTATAATTATAAATTAGGTCAGTATAAATGATCATAAGTTTACCATTATATAGTGACATCATCATTGTAGGTATGGATTTTTCATCCGTCTGCCAGGGTAACCTGAGCCGTCTTTCTTTAAATTATTTACTTTAATTTTTATTTTCATTTTCTGAGAATAAATGGAAATTATAGATGTGAGCGTTCAGGAGAATCCGACTTTTTTTTATTCAGATTACCAATTGAATTCTACCACCAGGGAACCTCGGTACCTCCACGCCGAAAGGCTGAATTGGCCAAATCCTGACCAACGCTCTCTATGGTTCAGCAAGAGGACCATCCAAGATAGCGCAGCCTGAATTCCCCCAGCACGGGGCAGCTTCCAAAGAAATGGAGGATGTCCTCATTTGCATCCTGATCACACAGAGAGCAAGTCCCCCTTGGGCTTTTGGATCTCAGGTAAACACCGTAATTCAGCGGAAGCAGTTCTCCTCTCATTTTGAGGACCCATCGTGCTATCCATAAGGCATAGTCTCCGTCCACCAGTAGATTCCCAGGTCTCGCGTCCAAATCAAGCGAAGGGTATACATCCATACCCAGGAATCATCATTCCTGGAACTCATCGCAGCTGTCTGCATGCCATCCATCCAACTCCGTGAAACCGCATCCACCAACGACTCCAGCTGTTCTGGCCACTCATTCAGCAATTCCAAGTTCCCATGAAAAGTTGAAAATCCGTGGATCTCAATTGGAACCTGAGCGACTGCAGCTGGAAGAGAGAGGAAAGAATCGGACTTATAATACGAAATTGCCACTCTACTACAGCTTAAAGCTTCCAAATTGAGTCGCTCAACTCCTACCTGTTTCTGCAAAAGTTGAACCGTTCACACTAGCTCTCACCACGATTATTGGACATTCATTGGCATTATCGTGGCTCTACTCTTTTAACTTATAATTTAAACGGCTCTTCAGGACAATTCCGAGTTTTTGAATACATAATATGTATATATTATATTATATATTATATCCGTTTTGTTGAAACCGTCTTGCTCAAATTTTCATGGAACCCAAAAGCTGCTCAATTGTAATCAATCTCTAAATTTTTTAGGTACATTACTTAAAGGTTCTTAGGTACAAAATAAATACAGTCATTCAACGTAGATGGGTCTTCCAGCTGTACCATCCTAACTTCTTAATCATGTAGTTGAAGAAACTATGAGTTTCTCTGGTCGACAAAAGACGCATCTACCAACAAGAGGGATGGCGGTGGGGGTTATTCGCAAATCGCATACTCTCAAGCATTCTGGAGTTATGAGCCCTGAGGATGAACTTCTTGCTCCTGCGATTCCCAACCGCGATAAGCCCCTCGTTCGGTCTCTCTCGGCTTTCGAGATACGGAGGAAAACTTATGGGAGGCGCTTTCTCGACTAAATCCTCCCCAACAACTACGCGCTTCATACGGACGTATTATCCTCAAACTCGGGAAGAGATCGAGCGAGAGGCGAAATTACTTTGATAATACGGCTAAAAACGAGACTTTAGCTCGAGTATTTTGTAGGACCATTAAATTCTACCAGGCGACGCTGTTTTAATAATTGAATGTGATTATAAACATGACTTGTCCAACTTATCCAAAACATTTTGCGTCCACACTAACGGAAGTAGGGAAATTACGTACAGTAAGTCGATGGAACTGACCGAACCTCCATCGCTTGGAAGTTCATAGAAACAAGAGTATGTCCTAAGTAATCAATTCATCACTAATTAACATTAAGGTTGGTCCCCTATGAATTGGAGTGTGGTCTCCAATCTTAATTGGAGGGAAGGAGATCAAGTCCCATAAGTCCACTAAGCATTTGAGGTTGCTCCACTACGAACTGAATACGCAGTAATAATCAGGAACAATAATCAGATGATTTTCCCGTATCCAAAACCCAGCCTTTCATAGTACTTAATCAATTTATGATAAACTTGCATAATTATGCTGAAATCAATAAAATGTTGAAAGGTGAGTTCATCAATTTGAGGCTCATAAAAATCCGAACCCCTGGAAGAGAAGTCTCATCACATTAACTTCTTGCAGGTACAAAGTGGCTTTAAGCACTCCTGGCGATGTTGGGAGCAAGAAGTTCATTTACCGAAGATAATTATTAATTCCGTAGTTACAGCGGTAAAGGGCTCACCCACAAGACTCCCTCAGCCCTTCGAGGTTCGACGGCACGCGGAAGGTTCCCGCGGTTAGTGATGGGAGTAGGTATCAGAGGGTCGGTACCCCAAAGTTTTCACTTCGGAGGTTAGACCACGCCCTTCGTAGCATGGTGAAGTGATATTGCTTCAACCCTTCCAACGTTAAAATGACCCCTTGAAGTGACCCTTCAAACTTTGGATGCTGGAAAGAGCGTGTTTGATCTATGATCGACATCGCTCGCCAAGTTTTTTCAAACGACGATTATGAACTTTTGCATCTCAAGTGATTCTAGTGAAAATGATGTAATCCTGCATTCCAAGTTATTTTAATATTATTAGTTTAGGGATACTTAATTAATAAATTTCGGTTTACATTAATAGCGGCAGCTTACCTATACAAAATGTAATTAAGACTTTGATAAAAGCATAGAAGAGAAAATACCAACAACATCCAAAATAGAAGAAGGAATGGCAAATAACTACCATAAACGCGTGGAATTTGTGTAAATACATGAGCATATTCACAACCTGTAGTTTTCAATGAAAAATTATCGATAAAAGAGAGGAAATTACTAGATATTATTACATACATTCTGAAAGTTCAAAAATTGAAATGGAAGACTTAAATAAGGAAAACAAATCAATAATAATGTAGAAATCCCAAGAGATGGCGAAGCGACTGATATTTGAAGTGACAAAATGTAGTAAGAAAAGTTTTGAGAGAGTGACGACACAACGTGAGAGACAAAATAGTACACATAAACACTTTTGACCTTCTGAAACGAGAAAAATAAAGAAGAAATGAACTGTGCTGGGGAAACGAACCTTTCTCAAGTCGTGGGAGTAAACGAAAGAAGACGTTCTAGTCGAATTGAGAACGTGAAGGCAATGTGAGAGAAAAAAAAACGCTGCAAATTGTTACAAAACGGTTTATTATTTTTCTGTCAAGTTCACCCTTTAGCTACCTCCTAATGGCTGGGGGTTGGTGGGAGGGCAGGGTTGTGTCCTTTAAGCAAGTTTTGGTCTAAAAGAGAAAAAAAGAAAAGGCACCCTCCAATAATACAACCACACTGCAGTACCTATTATGATCATTTTCATTAAAAACTTTTTTTGACGGGTAAGTTACCGAATTTTATGGCAAAGAATGCCAATAGTATCGATAGTTATGACATTTCTGACCACCCAATACAAAAGAGGCGCAAATTAGGGTAACGTCACCAGTAACAGACAAGGGTCCAGAAACAGTCACGTGTTTGGACCGAAATATCAGTTTTTAGGAGTGTAAAACTAACTTGGTCGTGGTCTATGAGTAGTGCGGCCATCTAGCGTCATCAGCATGAATTTCAAGAGCCAGTTGGTATTTACACGGTAGTGGTGTTAGGATATAAACCCCCACCTTGAGATCAGTTGGTGTACAATGCTGCAGCTAGCTCGATAGGTGTTTCTTTTTTTAATTTTTGAACAACCTGTGTTTTTCGTTACTTATTTCTTAGCCTGCCTGTTAATGAGAATCGTCGGATTTTTCTGTTTATTTTTGGGGGTCGAACCTCTTTTTCTAATGAGTGAGTGGAGATAGAATCAACTAATTTAGAGTATCCATAAGCAGTTAAAAGTTAGAAGGAATATTGTTGCATGATAGAAAATTGTATGGAAAAACTTATACATTGACGATTACAAGGCACAGAAAATTGAGTAAACCTGAAAGTGATTTCTGAGATTGGTGTCGTTACCCTGCTATTCAAGTACTTGAACTTAATTTCAAAATAAAAATCTGCATTAATTCTCTGAGTGTTTAAGTACAAAATTCAATGGGCCTGATTTTTTAAAATTTTTAATCGAAAGCAGACCTTATTCTGAGAATTTTTAAACCAGCCGTTCTCTTTTTGGATGAGTAGACCTTTTTCTATGATTTTTCAAAGTTTCGAATGTTTATGACGTCACGCCCCTCTCGTCTGGGCGGGACCCCCCATTGTATAAAGTCTAAATAAATTACACGTACTTACCAAAAAATCAAATTTTAACTCCGAAGTTAATATCAGTAGTTAACTCTTGAGTTCAATTCAAAAACTCGTTGCCTCCTGTTGAATCTACCCCAAGATAGGTAAGTTATCGGTTGGTTGTTCTCCATTTTCAAATTTCAATGAAATTGAAAGAATTCTGCCAATTGAATGTGAAGGTGAATCTTTAAAACGTCGATATCTGAGTGCACTCCGCATTGGTTAGACAAATGTGAGTTATGCCTTGTCAATCTGGGGGCCTTGAGATTGAAAGTGAATCATCTAAAGTAACAACCGAACAATCCCTGAAAATCTCATCGAAATCCGATCAAAATCGTGAAAGTAGGGAATGCGAGTTACAATGATTTTACGTTCGCGCATGCGTAGAGGCTTCATCAACCCAGAGGCCCTGAAATAGCTCTAAGAACCCCTAAAAATTTCATCGAAATCAGGCTGTGACTTCGGATATTCCCCGAAACACTTACGTATAAGCTGACTGACAGACAGACTTCCTTCAATGTCTAAAACGGATGATTTTTTTACTCCTCCCAAATGAAAATTATACATTACATACCATGATAGACCTAAAACTATACCAGTCCAAAGACTTTTCGACCGAAACCCCCACTAACCACAAACATTTATTTTCGACATGAAGGAATCGATAATGAAACTGTGTTTGTTTTTTAAATGTAGTCTAATCTAGCAATATTTAAAAATAAATTATTAGAAAGCACATCGGATTTTAGTTTTTCCACGTTTTCGTCAACTTCCCAAGTAATTAGTTCGACTTTTTCATAGGGAGAACACGCAAGTGATAGTACAATATTATAACAATGAATGCAGAACAGTTAGAGCATTCACGAGGATGTGGGTAGATCGGACACGTTGACTACACTCATGCAGAGAATATCATGAAAAAAGTGGATGGTATACGAACAATGAGGGTTTGATTGAGAATGAGAGTGCGAAATACACAAATCGGGGGAAATGAGAAAGACCTTGTTTTGAAAAAGGCACTCACGGATTTCTCACGGGCTTTATACAGTTTCGGTAGTCCATCTTTCCCTGGATCCGACAACTATGAAAAAACACAAAAATTATGTTAAACTTACTAGGCGATCATGGAGGTTTAATTGGTCGTATTAATGTGGTTTTTGCGAAGGATTAATTATCATTAATATTTTAATTTTTAGAAAACCATATTACATAGCATTGAAAATTCGATTGGGGAGTAAATTTTGTACCTATCAATATCTCAAATGTCGTAGGTATAAATATTTTGTATACATTTTTGAAAAACAACTTCAAATCCAGAACCTCTGCACATAGGATTTTACTGTGAGCCTCCTGGTGTCACAGGACTATTTCTAACAAGTGACGCCAAATCGGCATAACACCTCCCTCCATCATCTTGTAGGTACACCTGATCCAGGTAGTGGCTGGATGCTGCTGCAAGAGCAGATGGACGCCTTTTCCCTTCATCTTCCCAGAAGTCATGATGGAGATATCTCTGGCTTCAGAGCCCAGAGCTTCAGTCCTCTGTCATCCTTCTCCTGAAGCTCTCCTCTGACATCCCTCCTTGAAGCTCTCTAAAACCTTTATCTGAAGTGTATATACTCCTGCTGTATATATGTACTCCTGAAGTGTATATATACTCCTAAAGTGTATGTACTCCTGAAGAATCCAGCTCCTCCTTCAAGGCAAAAAAGCCCTTGATGGCAGATGTTTTGCGCACAATACACGAATGTCGCCTTAAACGCATCAAAATAATTGTAGTATGGGTGAAGGCACATTATGGCATAAGTGGAAATGTGAAAGCTGATTCTCTAGCGAAACGAGGAGCACGTATAGGTCCATTCGCATACATTCCGACCCCAAAGGAGGACTTATACTGTATGATAAAAGCGGTAAACATTACCCGATGGGAAAAGATGTACGACGAATGCGAGACAATAACATTTTATAAATCCCACCAACCTAAGCTACAATTCAGACCGTGGTTACTGGAAACTGCTGGAGACAGGAAGTCCTGCCGAGTCATGTCTCGTTTACAAACAAGAGTTTCCTTATGTCCTGCATATCTTCATAGAATTAATTCTCGGATGTATGAAACACCCGACTACTGGTACTGCGACCAAAATATATTTGGTGATGCGGAACATTTAATTATGGAGTGTCATGTGTTCGTAAACCAAAGAAAAGTTTTGTTTGATAATATTTACTCCAAATTGTAAACACCTTTTAATTATATTTTGATGTTACAGAATCCCATAATTTACACTGAGATTTATAATTTTATTTCTTCATGTAATCTGAAGTTTTAATTTTTTCTAAATTAAGACATAACTTGTTTTGTACATCCTAATTTGTACATCATGGCTGTATTTACTTAAAATTCCATAAATAAAAGAAAAAAAGTGTATAATGTCACATGCGTGAGAGGGGATTTGGCTCCTCAAGGGCTGGGTTCGCAGGGCCCACGTGTTCTGATTAATTTCACAATTATGTCTTGAAATTGAATTATTTTATAATTGTTGACCGACTTGGTGGTTTTCATTTGTATCTAAAAACTGAACACTACATTCACGAAAAAACGCTGGATTATTCAATAATTAGGGATTCAATAATGATAAAGATCTCTCATTATCATTATTTATTCAATAATTAGGTAATTAATTATACTCATTACCAAACGGTTGGTCCTACAGAGCTATGGATGGTGTCAAAATTGTTTAAAATCGTCACTATTTGAAATCAATGAAAACACAACACATGTACGTTAAAATTTTTCACGGTAAGGGATTTTGAAAATGTTTTTTCCCCCGAATTTTCATCCATCAGAAGTGACTGACAATAATCAAAACAAAATTTCATCAAAATTGGTCCACGGGAACTGGGCCAAGTGCCGAACGGAAGGAATAATGTTTATTCGATTTTTGGATTCTACGTTTTCAAATTTTTAAATTTAATTTTCCTAATTTAATTTCAATTTTTTTAATTTTTGGTTTCTACCTTGAAATACAGGTACTATCAAATTTTGATGCAAGGGGAATTACAATTATTCCTTGCTCGATTTGACAGAAGGGGAAGAGTATTGGTTGGTATCGAAGTCCTGGCTTCCGATATCTTCCGCCCACATAATCAACTACGCCTACACCAAATCGTTAGGCACCTCATTTTTCAGCTGTCGGATCCGCTAATTATGCGCCTCACCTGAGCCCTAACAGGTAGATACTCCGTTAAACTTTTGACGGTTCTCCCCTCCATCGCCGCTTCTTCTAAGCCTAAACTTTTCAGACAAATGATGATCGCGAGGAAGGGACGGAATACCGATAGAGTGGAGCGTCAAAGGTAACTTTCCTAAATTAATTGTATTCGACTCCACGCTCATTTCCCCGACTATTCAGATTTGAATGTCTCATAACCCGCCCAAGCTCCTCTATCGACCTGGTTTTTCTCATCTCACTTTCCTTTCACATCCATTACTTTCATTTTTTATCCGAGGATTTATTTCAATATTTTTTTCTGATTTTTTGCCTTGTTTTTTCTTTTTGGATTCAGAAAATGATAACCTTATTCTTATTTAAATATAGACGAACTGTTTTCATTGTTTAATATGTGTTTTTGTAGAGAAGCCTCTAACAGAGTTATGGAGAATTGTTCAGATAAATTGACGGTTAATTCACCAAAAAAAAAAAAACTCATCGATGAGAGACAAAAAGTCAGAAGGAGGGTTTCAGATATGAGAGAGCTGATGAGACCGGTTTGAGATTGGAGAGGCCATGGAGCACCATCGCTTTGGATAGTTCCTCCCAGATCCGCTATAATTAGCTGGCGTAGGTGCATATTTAAACTGAAAGTGTTTTTTTTTTTTTTTGTAGAACTTCAAGAGGACTTGGCTGACCAATGATAATGTCTCTTTCTCTACTCTGGAAGGTCGATACAAGTACTTTCATGGAACTGAGTGCTGCTCGTCTTCATCCCTAAGACAGTGCTCAACTTCCACCAATTTTTCCTTGCTATTTCCACTCCTGATTCCCTGAAGATGTTTCATGGCAACGATTGAATCAATACATTATTAAACAACTTGAAATCCCGCTAGAATTCGTTAGAATTAGTAATTGTGGGAAATTTTTTCCTTTACTGAATACACACACAATATTCGTTGATTCACAAATAAGTATACCTATGTAAGACGAGCTCGGAATGAAAGAAAAAAGCATTCGATTCTAAATTAGTACCTTCTAAGCTTCATTTGATCGACCTTTAAATTCTATGTTTCTAAGTTTTAAGCGAGAAAGAAAAACGCCAGTGTCCATCAAACTTACAAATTGGGAATTTGCTAAAACTGTCACAGGAGAAAAAAGACGCCATTAAGTGTCTGTCCTTATCACCTCTGACAGTGGTTTGCTTCCATAAAATTGTAAGTAGTGAGAAAGGAAGACGCCAGTGTCTGTCTCTATCAACTTACAAACTGAGACAATTTGCCCGAACTAGTGTAGGTTGAAATGGGGCGCCATTCTGTCCTCAACACACCTGACACTATGAAGATGAGATGAATACTCAACGTCGAGGAACATAGCAGCTGGAGTACCCCAGGGAAGTGTGCTTGGATCGGTTTTGTATCTTATGTACACAAGGGATCATCCAGAACCAACAGAAGCTGTTACAGCAATCCTAGCAGTAGAAAACACAATTGAGGAAGCCTCAACAAAACTGCTGAATTCAGTGAACTGTATCCTTAAATGGACAAAACTGTGGAGAAAAAACAAACTGTGTCTAAATAAAACAAAGTCAACGCATATAAACTTCTCAGATCGGAAATTAAACCCTATAGTATTTGGGTAAGACCTTGGATACCAAACTGAGATGGAAAGAACATGTGAAGAAGAAGGAAGAAGAAATCAACCTGAAATTCAGAAAAATGTACTGGCAGTTGGGAAGAAACTCTCCACTCCCTGTGCCCAATAAAGTGCTACTTTAAGAGCAAGTGATAAAGCCAGTATACGGTTGTCCCATATGGGGATCCCACCTGGGCATGACCTTGGATACCAAACTGAGATGGAAAGAACATTTGAAGAAGAAGGAAGAAGAAATCAACCTGAAATTCAGAGAAATGTGCTGGCAGTTGGGAAGAAACTCTCAACTCCCTATGCACAATAAAGTGCTACTCTACGAGTAAGTGATAAAGCCAGTACGGGTTTACGGCCGTCTCATATGGGGATGCAAGAAGAGCAACGAGAAAATCATGCAAACGGTTCAGAACAAACAACTCAGGAGCCTTTTTGGTGTACCTCTGGAATTGTAAATACAAAATATCTTTGAAGTTTTAGAATATAAAATGACTAGACGTTTTTGGATCGGAAGAAAATTGTGAACTCGTTTTATTAACAAAACACCTGTTGTTGCGACCACCAACTAAATCAGAAAATAATAAAAATAAATTGTAGTGGAAGCACTACAACTTGTTAAGCCTTTGGTATATTCGAGCAAATGACCACCGCGACCTCAAAGTTGAGATGTTTTTTTTTTCCTTCATTGACCTCACAATATATAATGGTTACTGTATTTAGCCAAGTGAAAGTTAAGATGGTAAATTAGGTCATAAAAAGAAGAGGTGTCAACCACGAAACTCGGTTCCACAAATATCCAAGAATTTAGAAACGGGGACCGCGGTGTGGCTACGGTCGTTGGGACATCGTAGCTTGGCGGTGGACTTTGGACCGACCTCTGCGGGGATCGTGGGTTCAAGGCACATCACCGGCAGCGTGCGTCTCTCATCGCCCTCCTCGTCCCAACCCAGGGCGGTGAGGCAATGGGAAGCTGTGAGCGAAATCATCAGAACAAATTCTGATCTTCCCTATGGAAGACAGCTGATGACGTCCGCGACGCCAGGAATGGCAGTAGGACGAAAATCCAATCTGAAATGGTTGCTTAATTTACTTACTTTCATTTAGACATTTTAGAGTCAGACATGAAGGAGCATATTCCAGCTTAAAGGGAATCAAAAGGGGTTCCCCAAGGAAGCGTGCTTGGCCCGTTACTCTACCATCTCTACACAAATGATATCCCAAGCAACGAGGATTCAACCATTGCAACATTTGCACACGACACTGCCCTGCTAGCAGTGGGTGAAACGACAAATCTACAGCGTACTGTTAACGATGTCAGTGAATGGACCAAAAAATGGCAACTGAAGCTGAACGAGTTAAAATCTACCCACATCAACTTCACATAGGTACATAAGAATCAACTGCCTGCCAGTACTGCTTAATGAATAAGCGATTCCGATAGCGAATACCTTTGACACAAAATTAAAGTAGAAAGACCATGTTAAAAAGAAAACTGAGGAACTGAACATACAATTTAGAAAATTGTTCTCGTTGCTCGGTAGACCTTCTGAGCTCTCCATACACAACAAACTTCTAATATACAGGGTGTCTACACTTAAGATGGGCATAACTTCAGGGTTCAATTTTACAAGGTATTTCCAACAAAAAATCTCTCCTAGCAATTTTTTCTTAACCCACTCAAATGCCCTTTTTCGCGTTTTCGACCTTACGTCATTAAAAGTGGATTTTTCGAAGAAAATCTTCGTTTTACGTTCCTAAAATACGCACTATTCGTAGATATGGTAGTGAAAGTGACACCTTTTACTCAATAAAAACATCAATCAGCTAAAAAAGTTGATGCTTTTATTGAGTAGAAAGGTATTGTATATTAGGTATTGTGTTTTAATATTGGTAGTTAAATACTTTTTCGAAATTCGGTCAAGGAAGACAGAGTTTTTCCCAACGTTTCGGAGGTTTATTCCACCATTTTCAAGAGAGAGTTGTAGGTTTGACTGTGTGGACTAACATAGGTACGTCTGGTCACTACAAGGTCTAAGCTTCAACTGCCTGTTTAGAATAAACCTCCGAAACATTGGGAAAAAACTCTGTCTTCCTTGACCGAACCTCGAAAAAGTACACAACTACCAATATTATTCAATGGTCGACAAAAAGGACCTACTACTGGCTCCCTTCAATATTTATTTACATTTGAGGAGGCGAAATTACCAGTCTTGTCATGTTTTTCAAATTGTTATTTATTGCTGCACGACGTTTCGACCCAGGATCTGGGTCCTATTCATGTGCATATAGGTATTGCTGAACAAGGTGCTTCTTGATTTTGCTATGGTGTTCAGAAGATTTCTAATCTAACCTGTCTGAAATCTTCTGAAACGAAGTTCTCTACACCGTAGCAAAACCAGAAACCACCTGGTTTAGCAATACCCATATGCGCATGAATAGGACCCAGATCCTGGGTCGAAACGTCGTGCAGCAATAAATAACATTTGAAAAACAAGACAAGACTGGTCAATTCGCCTCCTGAAATATTCAAAATTCTACTTGTCATCTCCACGCTAAAATATATATTTATATACAGGGTGTTTCACGAAAAGGTTACACCCCCCTTCATTTCCGCAAAATACACCGTAAAAAATTCCGATCAACGCAATTCTTCATGATTTTTTGTGAGGATCTCAGGAAAAATACTTTTGCGCAAAAAAGTTGCCCGCAATTGTGCGCAATTGACACTAACTTCATTTTTTCAAATGGAACCCCGCCTTTTTTATTACAGATTTGGATTCTACGTCATATTTCATGAAAAATTCATACCCAAGTCGATTTGTTTTATTGCGCGCAACCTGGCTTTTTGAACGCTCTAAGTTGCGCAACTCCACAATTGCACAAAAATTAGGTTTAGGAGAACCCTAAGTGTGGCACATGTTTTTTCATCATTTTTTGACGCTGAATTACAGGGTGTCATCCGTTTTGAGGAAGACCATGATTTCAAGAGGAAAAATTAACATTTTTTTCACGAAAACGTCAGTTTTGTGGTCGAAATCATGTTTATTTTTTATTTTCTCACCTCCTTTTGAATCACGGGCTTGGGGCCGTCTACAGTGGAGTTAAAAATAAAAACTGGCTGCACAATCATGCTTGAACTGGATAAAATTGCCTAAAAATTCATAACGATTTAAAAAGAGCGATTTTTTCAGTATTAAGAATCGAGTTTTTGGCCGCCATTTAGAAAAATTCCAGTCAAATTGAAAAACGGATGACACCATGTGATTCAGCGTCAAAAAATGATGAAAAAACATGTGCCACACTAAGGGTTCTCCAAAACTTAATTTTTGCGCAATTGTGGAGTTGCGCAACTTAGAGCGTTCAAAAAGCCAGGTTGCGCGCAATAAAACAAATCGACTTGGGTATGATTTTTTCATGAAATTTGACGTAGAATCCGAATCAGTAATAAAAAAGGGGGGGTTCCATTTGAAAAAATGAAGTTAGTGTCAATTGCGCACGATTGCGCGCAACTTTTTTGCGCAAAAGTATTTTTCCTGAGATCCTCAAAAAAATCATGAAGAATTGCGTTGATAGGAATTTTTTTCGGTGTATTTTGCGGAAATGAAGGGGGGTGTAACCTTTTCGTGAAACACCCTGTATATAATGAATATGTGCGTATATTTGTTGTACCCAGAAATGCAGTAGCCGTGGGGGTACTCTATGAGTTCGTGGAGACGAGTAGAACATGAATATGGACTCCTAACATCTTCAGAACATAGCCCGTGCAATGTTAGCCTTATTAGCGAATTTTCAAGGAAAATGAAGCAATTGCGATGGCCTGAAATATTTGAATAGAACATTCTTAAACGATTCTGAAGAGTGGAAAAATAAAAATTTCTTTGAAAATTCGCTCATTAATTTATGTTGCATGAATCGACTTTTTGTATTCATCATCTTGTTGAGCATAAAGTGTCCGTCTGTACCAAGTCAACGTTTCGAGCTCCGATATTTTCTTCTCGAGAGAAATTTTTTACTCGGGTACCTGCACTATAAATTTACGATCTCCACATAAACCCAGCAACGGGGGAGGACACGGATCGGGAAGAGAAAACAGTAAAAATAGCGAGCCCACCTTTAATCATCGTTTAGGGCCCTATCAATCGAACGGTTTATCCAACGAGACCGAGCGAATGCATTTTTTATTCGAGCGAATAAAGTTCAAATGCGGACGGAGGTTGCCCGTTGGTCGGACACCGACAATAAACCTTTCCATTTCACTATGTGGTCAGTTGTAAAGGACCGAGAGCGATCAGTAACTGCTTCTCGTATTGGTTTCGTTTTTTGTTATTTTTTTCAGTTCATTTATTGCCATACTCGTGTTTTGTACGTTCGAATCAATTGATGCAATACGATCAAATACTGTGAAGTCTTCGTCATTGAAGTGATCTGAAATAATTTGTTCTCTTTACACATCGAACACACGAGGGTTCAAAATTGCAGTTCTTCAAGCTTAGAATTTATACAGGGTGTTCCATAAGTTATCCACCAACCGTCGGGAGTAGCTTCTACAACTAATTTGCAACAAAATGCCTCTTGGAGTTTTTTTTAATCCCCTTAAAATGCGACTTTTTTGACTTTCAAGATTTTTTCGTGTTTTCGACCTTACATCATTAAAACTGTCATAACTCCCTTACATTGCACTCAAACATTAAAAATAAGGACACCTTTGGAAAGAGCATAAAATTTCTCAATAGATGAGCCGTAGACCAATCGAGAAAAACTGAATGTTAGAGTACCTAGTATTTTTATAGTATTTTTACCTCAGTCTTAAAAATCTGTCAATTTCTGTTTTTTTTTTAATTTTGATGATTTTTTTTTTCATTAAAACAACTTATTTGTCACAGGAGCTCAGAAAATACTCCGTTTCATCAGCTTTCCAACGGTATAATCAAAAAATATTTTACAATCGAATTTTGGAGAAAAATTTATATTTGAACGCGGAAAAATGTGCATTTTTTTTTCAAAGAAATCGACGGTTTTGGCAAAGCACAAAGTCTCCCCGTCAGACCGTCGATTTCGTTGAAAAAAAAATGCTCGTTTAACCGCATTCAAACAAAAATTTCTCCCTTAAATTCGATTGTAAATTTTTTTTTTTATTAAACCGTTGGAAAGCTGATGAAATGGAGCAGTTTTTAAGATTATGAACCTCTCTGGCAAATACCTTGTTTTAACCAAGAAAAATTATTTTAAAAAAACTGAAATGACAAATTTTTAAGTTTGAAGTAAAATTACTACTCTAGCGTTCAGTTTTTCTCAAGGGGCCAATAGCTCATCTATTGAGAAATTTTACGCTATTTACAACGGTATCCTTATTTTTAATTTTTGAGTGTAATTTAAGGGAGTTATGACCGTTTTAATGGTGTAAGGTAGAAAACACGAAAAAAATCTTGAAAGTAAAAAAATTCGGATTTTAAGGGGGTTAAAAAAAACTACAGGAGGCATTTTTTGTTGCAAATTAGTTGAAGAAACTACTCCCGAAGTTTGGTGGATAACTTACGGGACACCCTGTATAATCGTGGGGTTGGAGGTCCATTTGGCAATAGTGTTCAGGAGAGCCTGTTAAAGTTCGTCAACACACGGACTGATGGAAAAAAGTTTACCTAATATTCCAAATCAAAAACAAAAAAAAAAATACTATCAAAAACCATTCATTTTGAAACTCAAAAGTACTCATTAAATTTCCCAAAATCCTATTTTCTTCCATCGTCATCCTGAGAATTTACAGTAAGTAGTTGAACGATACAGTTTAATACATTTTGCTTGTTTTCAGTAGAGATTTCGCTTGACTTGAGGCTTTTGGAGTGATCGAGGCAAGAGATGGTTGTTTATTTGTTCAACTTAGTTTAATAGTGTTGTACTCTCCGCTGTAGTCGTAGCTGTATCATCTTACGTCTCTATCCACTGTTTATCTACCCTTGGCTTACACAAAATGTTAAAAAAAAAAAATCAAATCAAACTGAAATTTGATTTCTACTTTTAGTGGTATTGATTCGGTCGCTATTCCGGAATTATCAATAACTCTAACACTATTTAGTAGTCCTCTAGCGCGCCAAAAATACCGGAATCTTTCAGACCATCAGGAATAAAGTTCATTATTGTACCATTCTAATGATTTTAATGCACCTCATTCAAATCGGAGGCTTATTCCATCTTGCAAAGGATTGTCGTCCTGAGCAATAACATTGTTTTCTTCTTTGGCGATAACTAGGTAAACCGGGTTTTTCTTCAATTCTCAGCCGTTATGTTATGTTGATTCGTTACTCAATCCAGAGAGACCAAAACCTTATTTTCTCCAAAAAAATGCACTTGATCACTTTTACCACCAACCCCACGATATCTCTATGAAAGCGATCGTGTAGCCCCTAATATCGGATGGGACCTCTGAATGCTGTATATTTCGGATATCATCGAGAGAGCTAACGCGTACGCTGCCAGCGACACATTATCACATAATTATTTTTACGCTGTTTTCAGAATTTACATTTTAAAAAATAACAGGAGGAACAAAATCAAATGATGTATATATTTGGAATTCCTAATAAATCTGCGCATTAATTACAATAATTGTAATGCCAATTGTGATTCTAATTATTGGAAATCAGTACATTGAATCGCAAAACTGAAAATTGTAAGAGGGGGGTGGGTACATGTTATTTCCATAATCGATTACATAACCAAAAATTTTCGAAACCTGGAAACAACGGAAGTAGGAAGGTTCGTTCATTAAGGACTACGCAGCACAATGAAATGGGGGACTCAGTCGGTCGCCGTTCGTTCCTCGTTTCGGGTCAGTAATTCGCGAAATTTAAGGGGCAAAAAGTTGAAAAGTTGTACCTAAATTTGGAATTTCAAAGGACTTCAGAAATTCATTAGTGCACGGCCCTAGGGAATTGAAAAACTGAAATATTACCGCTGGAATCATTTAAATCTAACAATAATTGCCAGAAAAAAAGGGAAAACCGGTAATTCAGTTATGTTTTCCCCATAAAATGTAGCTCAACATGAAATTTTAAGGATTTTAGAAATTCATTAGTGCGTGGGCCTTGGCAATTGAAAAACTGAAAGATTGCCGCAGGAATCATCAGAATCGAACAATAATTGCCAGATAAATATGGGAAAAACCGTTTATTCAGTAGTTGTTCACATTTTTCTTTGGCATTTATTGTTCGATATTGATGATTCCGGCGGAAATACTTCAGTTTTTAATTCCCTAGGGCAGTGCACTGAAAATTTCTACAATCGTTGAAAATTTCAAATTTAGGTACAACATTTTAAGTTTTTGCTCCTTCAATTTCGCGAAACACTGACCCTGAACGAGGAACGAACGGCGAGACCCTTAAGGTTGCACCGAATTAGGTGGTTATTTATTAGTTCTTACGTGGAAACGGACAGCGAAGGAGCATTCAATGTGATGGAATATCATGAGAAACGTGCTGTTTGAGAAAATAAGTAGTGTGAGAGGTGGCACAAGGATCGTCTTTGAGCACAAAACAACAAGAAAGTGCTTATGTACAATTGAATGAGCAGTGCTTATGTCTGAATGGGCGTACTTACGTCTACTTGAATAAAAGCGGTACTTACGTCCACTTGAATATCCGGAAGAGGGAAGACTCTGGTGGGTGGGGATTCTTTGGGCACGAACCTGTAGAACTCCTGATCTCCCTGGTAGAATTTCACTGAATAGAGAAGAGCCCCTTCCAAGTCGTAGTGACAAGCGAGGTGGAGAGTCGTGCCGGCTCTCACGGCCGACGGAACGATGAGCACGACGTCCTTCAAGCACTGGTAACCTGAAATCGAGAAACCCTTGTTAATGGCTCAGTTTAGTCGCACCTCTTGTTCTATCTCAGGTGAACAGGTAATGGACGAACAGCTCCTGAGTACCACCAAACCTATAGGAAAGTATTCCTGAGTGCAAAATTTGAGCCCGATATGACAATCCAGGAAGAGGATATCGATAATTTAAAGCAAAACGCTGCAAATTATTACACAAAGATTTATTATTTTTCTATATAGATCACTCGTCTGCAAAGAACACGGCTTTGCCACCGTTACCACCAACCAAAACAGTACTTTCATATCAAAATTTTTCAAGTTAGGGCGTTTTCTACATTTTAACTCTTAGATGTGACCTACATCAACCAAAAGCTTCGGGGCACAACTAGACCCCAAATGGAGCCTACATACCAAATTTCATAAAAATCGGTCAATGCTAAGTGAGGAAAGTGCCGCATACGGCGTACGGCCAACAAATCAATCAACAACCAACAAATTTTGAGGGGACGCTAAACAAATTTTTTTCTTGGTCGATTCTAAACGTTCATTATTGAAAATATAAACCAAAATCCATCATTTAGTTCTCAGTTTTTTGCACTTCTGATGTTGTAAAATGATCCCTTTTGATCAATTTGAGACGTAATAAATATTTATACTCCATGAAAGCAGTTTTAGGCTGAGTACCACTTTGGTTCTCACTCTAAATCGAGGAAAATAAATTAAATTAAAGGAAAGATAAACATTGAAGATCACTGGGAAGAAACCATACTAGAATTTCGAACTTCGATACCTCAAACTTTCGAGAACTTAGAGACCGCATTAATTGAAATTATTATTTTTATGACCCACATTTATGATCAATTAGTTCTCAAATAA
Source organism: Apolygus lucorum (assembly GCA_009739505.2). Lineage (NCBI taxonomy): Eukaryota > Metazoa > Arthropoda > Insecta > Hemiptera > Miridae > Apolygus > Apolygus lucorum. Next base: position 26,666,942 of record CM019168.2, on the reverse strand, counting down.
AAGAAGATACGTAAGCCCCCTGATTGAGTCAACACCCACAGGGAGAGACGAGAGGGAACACGTCACATTCCTTCCACCTCTCTCCCCGACAGAAAGTATAATATACTTGAGAAAGTATAATATACTCACTCAATAATATTGAGTGAGCTTATATACTCAATATTATTGAGTATATAAGCTCACTCAGGGGTGATCCGGTACGCAATCTAGTACACTCATTCGCCTTCTCATTACTGTAATATGTTTTTAAATGTGATTGGTGGGTTTTATAGACAAGATCGAGGTTGATGCTTTCATAGAACTGATTTTGTTGTTAAGAATCGGAAGGTAGCTGAGATTAGTCAGAAGGGTGGAAGTAGGGAGTAGAAGAGAGAGGATGGAAGAAGAATCGAAGCTGGGAATGGTCGCTCCAACTCGCGGAGTGACGCCAAGAATAAAGTGACGATCACTTCGTACATCTTATAGTTGCGCTCACTACCTCTGCCTTCGATCACTATCTAGTTCCATCAGAGTCGCCTGTTCGCCCCACAAAAGACGCCGCCCTCTACCTCCATCTCGCCTAGAGCTCTCCTTCGCTACAGTAGGCTCACTAGGTAAATGTCCCATCTCCTTGCAGTCGGTCTATACTGAGACGCCAGTGTGGTCGGGCCATTATATCTCCCTACACTCCACCCTTCAGTCCGAGCTAACGCCGCCGAGGTGACAGTGTAGTCGTTAGGGCTAGGGACATTCTCTCTTCGTTGAGTAGGGGTTAAAGAAAACGCATCAACCGCATCGAGAAGGTCATCTCCTTCACTTGACTACACGCAGACACAACAATTATCCTTTCAGTGACAACAGGCTGAGCACAGTGGTGCCTCACATGATATGATACACGATAAGCTGACTAGTACGCTAGTTGTGCCTTTCGGTTTGCTCCCGCAAGACTCTTCTCAAGTAACTCAGCTAATATAATAAATATTAATATTTTTTATCTTTAGAAGACCTTAGCAGGCAATACAAACTTCAACAAATAAATTAGTAAAGAACAATAACAAATTGTCAAATAACATTATATATATTAAGTCAGACGGCTCTCGAAATTTTAGAGTGTACTGTAAAAAACTGTGTAGGTTCGTAAAGTTTTAGTTTAACGAGTTCTCTTTTAACCACTATCTTGAAAGATTTATAGAGCAGGTCATATTTTCCTGCATTCAAACATTTGAAGAGACTGCAACCGATCTGATGGGGGTAGGAGGTCATTGAGGAATTCAGCGTGGCCGTAATGGGACACAGATCATGGCGGGATGCATTGAAGAACCAGAGGAAAAGGCGCCCAGATCGCTCTCCACAAGCAGCATGGCATTCGAAGACGTACATACCGGAAGAGGTAGAATGCCGAGAGCTTTAAAGTGTCCTCGACAGCTTTCACTCAATCGCAACTTTAATATAGTGCGGAGAGCCCTTTTTTGCTGTCTGAACACAGCCTTAGCATGGCTAGAGTTCCCCTACAGTGCTAAGCAGGACGAGAGACGGCTGGCGAAACTAGCATGATATAACATGAGTAGTACTTACGGAGGACACAGCGTAAGCGAGTCTACGTAGGAGGAAAATGCAAGAGGACAGCTTTGAAGAGAGCTATGGATATAGTTGAGTAGTTTGTTTGGTATACCACTATAGCGGGTAGATACATCCAACTTGTTAGGTTCATAAAGTTTCACGAATGTAACGTAGATAATGTTGAATAATAGTTACTATAAGATTACTTTCCGGGTTGGGATATTCATCTTCGAGCGTAAACCTAGGGAGCTACACGCAACGATGCAGTTCTCCCGCAATTACATTAGCTGCCTCATGACACCCTATCTACCACGAAACTGTATCATCCATTATTTTTTCGCCAACCCCATGCATACAGCGGTATTGTGAGGATCCCTTCCCAAAGACAAGCATCACCGCCCAAAGAGCAATAAAAAAAAAAAAAAAAAAAACTCCGAGTATAATGAACAGGCAGGGGACACTGCTCAGTGTAGACAAACGGGTTTACGGTGCCTTTGTAGTCCAAGCATATTTCAGCCTGAGGACACTATTAGCGGTTCCTAGGATGGGGAGAAGGGCTTTTTCCCGGGACTCACTGAAAATTTGCGGTAAATCTTTTTCCTCGTGCGGCTGTATGAGATTAACAATGGAAAATAATTTGACAAGACTCCCCTCCCCTCCCCCTCTATCAACGTCAGTATATATGCAAAAAAGCTCCCCCGCAGAACAGCTCGAATTTATCTCTCACCGTATTTTTTTTTCGGCTCCCCTCAGTACCAGCACATTCGGATTTTTCACCACATCCAACCCCCGATTTCCACGTATATTGTAGTTTAAATTGCCTCAGTGTATTATTCCTCCGACGTCTTCCCCTCTTGTAGCTATTCATTTCCATAAATAAATAACCGAGTTAAATAAGTAATACTACCCTTCGACATTTTCACTGTATTTTTTCAGTTCACTAATTATTTGAGTGTCTTCTTTCATTATGCATCCGTCTTTGCAGAGGGGAACTGAGAAACGGATTCTGCGGGAATGATTAATAATTCATTTTGGGAAAATCAAATGAAAACAGCGCTCCATGCCAGATGAACCTGTTGCCTTCTACAGTGCTACAGGTTATGACCTCGAAGGGAGTAGTATGAAAGGGCATTCGAATGATCATTTTAGCGAGTTCTCTAACAAAAAGAAGTTAAGTATGCGATAAACTATAAAAATTGAGCATGAAAAATTTTGAGAAAAATTTTCACTTCAATCTATTGAGTATTTCGCGAACCTCCGAGCAGTTAACATCGGTCGGAGCTCCCGTGAAAAGTAAACATTTAGTGACCTAATTCTTCGCCGTGCCTGCAATGGTATAGTGATGGACGAGGAAAGCGACGGCGAATCACTCGCCGCGATAGCTGACAAAGCAAAGCTAGAGGTTATGCAACACCGAACCTCTACCGCGGCGTTCCGAATCCAGGATGAGCATGTCAACAAAGCATTTGGTGAGCTGTACAACCTAATTATTTCGCTTTGTGATCACTTGAAACTAGCTGATCTTAAAATCAACGCTATGCAAACAGGAAATAACGAACCTCGTAGTGTTAAGCCTAATGAATATTCTACGGACGAGGAGGTCATCGAACGAGAAACAAATTGGATCCTCAAGAGAAATAAAAAGAAGCGTAAAGCAACCTCCTCTCCGGAAATAATAATTGGTTCAACCAAACCAAGTAAAAGTAATGCTGGACCTTCCCTAGTCCAGCCAAAAATAGTTAAAAAAGACTCAACGCCGCCTCCCATAACAGTTACTGGTGTTGCTGCTTACGATACCATTCAAAATGTAATCAAAAGTGCGGAAACCACCAAAGAGTGCACCATTAAGGCACTCTCAAACAATGTTTGGAAAATTTTTGCCAAAGATAGTGACTCGTACCGTGCACTCACGAAAGGTCTGAATGAACAGAGCCTCCAGTGGTACACTTACGAGAATAAAAATGAAAGGCCCTTTAGAGTAGTTGCTAGAGGGTTGCACCACTCATGTCTAACAGAGGACATTGTATCTGACCTTCAAGGAAAAGGATACAAAATTATCGAGGCAGTTAATCTCATTAAAAAAACCAGGGAGCTTGATGATAAAGGTGATTCCGTTTTGGTCAAACGGAATCTTCCCCTCTTTATTCTCAGCTTCGAAAATACTGAAGAGATTGGTAAGTTATACGAGATCCAATCTATTCTTAACATCAGAGTTAAGATCGAGCCACTGAGGAAGACCTCAAACCTTATTCCTCAGTGCAAAAAATGTCAGGGGTACAACCACACAAAAACCTACTGTCAGAGAGAGGCAAGGTGCGTGAAGTGTGCAGGAAAGCATGAAGCCACGAGCTGCTCCCACAATGAAGGACCGGCAAAATGCGTCAATTGTGGAGATGCGCATCCAGCGAACTATCGTGGGTGTGAGGTAGCCAGGGAGCTACAGAAAATGAAAGATAAGACAAAAGGCCCCAAGATTGGGAAGCCTGAAGCGAGTCAATTATCAAAAAAAGATCAAGAAAATAGTAACTTGAAAAAATTTGGTACTAGTAAAAAATCAACGGTATCTTATGCCGATGCTGTGCGCAGTCAACATATCAGTTCACCGGTTGACAAGATGCTCACCTTGCTATTCGAAATGGTTAACGAACAAAAAGTAACCAATAAACTCCTGATTGAGAGAGTCAACGTACTCGAAAAGAGTATGAAAATTAAGCCAACATTAAGAAAGTCATGAAAATGCAGAATACATTCAGAATAGCAACATGGGCAACATGGTGCGCAACGACGACCTCCATCGTGATCTTAAAATGGAAACCGTCAGCGAAGCGATCAAGCTACATGCTATTAAACACGAACATCGGCTTCATGGTCATACAAACCCCGAAGTTCTCCGTCTCCGAGACAATACAAATGCCGTCCGGCGACTGGATAGAAAAAAACCCTACGAACTTGTGACTGACACAGTGTAGTGCGTGGGGTGTTCTCTTCTAGAGCAACAGCCATTGGGCTGCTAACTCTAAAAAGTGTAAATATTGTATGCATAGAAATTAGCTTGATGGGCACAAATGCTCAGTTGTTATGTTACTGATATTTTATATAAAATATATCAATTTGAAAAAAAAAAAAAAAAAAAAAAACTTCAATCTATTTTGGAATATTCTGATACGTTTCCTGGAGTTGAACACTTTTTATAAGTATATTTACTAGTATATTTGTGATTAAAGTGTAAACTGTCTAGTAAAAGTATCTACAGGCCAGGAATCGATTCTACAGCTCATTTCCAGCAAAAAAAAGTCTAGTGGTATTAGATATTATTATTTTTTTTGAGGCTTTGTTTTCGAGTTATTTCACTTTTAAGAATTTTTTCGTGTTTTCGACCTTATCTCTGTAAAACCGCTATATCTCCTCGAATTTTCAAGGAAATTTAAATCTGATTACATGGTTGAAAAGCGCGTGAAATTTTCTATCACCTTGATGGAAAAAACCATATTTTCAAATCGGAGAAACAGGTGAAAATTGGACTTGAAACGAAAACTTGGTCAAATCTTGGATATCTCGACTTTTTTCAAACGCTCATAGGTTTTGTATAGGGGTGTGTCGGTCCACATATTTGCGTGGAACGGTTCCAACGGTTACAGTGACAAATGTGTAATCGTTCCAAATTACCGGTACTGCTTACTGAACAGGATCTTCCATAACTGGGTGACTAATTATTCTGATTGACTGCCTTTCAGGGTTCAGGTTTACTGTAGGATGTTCGCGGACCAAATGTTTTTCCAAATTAGAAGTTGATGATTTGTAGCTTAACAAGATTTTTACAAACTAATGTAACACTTTGCCGATGTTCCATCAATTTACTCGAAGTATTCCCACATTTCACTTTTTTTTTACACGACCAGAAAACTTGGAATCACGAAAAGAAGCCATAGTTATGAAATATTGTTTTAAATAAGAGTAAGTAAAAGTAAGAATAAATTCAGAATGATGCACACTATTTTTTTTTGGTTAAATCAAAGGTCGAATCACTATTTTTTGGTTTAACCGAAGGTCAAACCTCGGAATTGTTGTTGTTGCAGGTTTGCAAAAACAAACTTCTGCAGTGAGGAAGCAGACTAGGTCCACAAACCAAGATAACTGCCCATTCACTTGAAATTGCCCATTCTATCCTAGCTCCCCAAGCCTCCAAACTATCCCTGCAAATAGGTACTATGCTTGTTGTATTTCGCCAGCTTATAGCGAAGAGTTACCCGGTTATAAGTTTTCGGAGAAATTTCGGGAGATTTAGAGCCGCAATTAAAATAAATTTGAAGTTTACGAGAGCAGAGGGCGAAAATGAGGGCGTCCTTTTATCCTCGAGAGGGTGTTTCCTTGTACAAGAGGCACTGACTCCTTCCCCTTTTGATTAATAGCTGCCATAACCAACTCGTCCCAGCGTTGGAAGTCCCATTTGTTACATCGTTATGCATAAAATGTTGGAAAGGGGGTGCCATGCGAGCGTCACGGTTTTCTGCCTTTTGATTTCAATGCTAAAATGTCGCAACTACGAAACAATTGAACCCATGAATTTACCCTGAGTCCCAAAACTTCCACCATTACAAAATAATCTTTACAAATCTTACGTTTATACGTAACTGAGATCATATTGTGAAACGAGTGTATAATCGAACCAAAATCAGTCGACCCAAAAAGGATCATGATTATACATGACTCTCCGAATATCTTGCTTCTTATAATATTGTAATCAAATAACGCTTGTTTTCTTCTTCTTCAACACTTGCGAAAATTGATCCGATCATTGATGTCCATGATCATCCATTCTAACGTGTCCACAAATTGGCTTCATCGAGTTCAATTTCTTGTGTCCACGGAAAAACCACACACACTGAGTCTGTGTCTGAAACCCCTCCTAATTTACAGAGGTTATGAAGATCTTTATTTTTCAGGGTGCATGAGGATCGAGCCCTTGATGGGCCCCTACGAACTTCGTAGTATTTTTACCCCTTCGAATTACGTAACCATTTTCTTTTTCCCACTGGTTAGTCGTCGGTTCTCGCAAAGCTAGGAGGCTGACAATTCGACTAAGCGAGCCTGCTATATTGACCTAATATCAAGTTCGAGATGTGAAATGAGTTCATCAAGTTTGTTTTCCGTTTGTTTTGGGTCGAAATTAATACATGCTGTGGAATATTTAGTAAATTCGCGCTCTGAGTTGATTTTGAGTATGATAACTTCTCCATGATACGAGAAGATCAAACAACGAACCGGACGCAAGGAAAATTATCTCATTCAAAGTTTTAATTAGATTCAATTCTCGTATACTGAAAATAGGCCTTTGATACAATCTCGCTTCAATAAACTCAACGTTTAATTCCTTTTATAGTGAATTTCAGCTGTAGTGCGGGAGTTGCGTGGATCGAGCCTCCTGGTCGGATGAACAGGTAAACGGTAGGTTCGATGCTAGGCAAACATAATCAGGTGTGGAATTTCAGTGGGAAGCTCGTGGTTTGTTTACCCTTTCAGTGACAACCAACCAAGTTTACCCCGAGAAGGTTTGGGTACTCTGGAGACCATGTGGGGTTGCGTATGAGCGCGCTGACATAACTGGTTGGTCGGAGAGGTATTACGCCATTTCCTAGCATACAATATGAAATATCTGCTTGATTTATCGGTGAAAAGTTTCTAAACGGTAGACTGTCTGAAATGGACAATCCCTCATTTTCTACAAATGCCCTCAGGGGGAGGACATTAAATTGCAGCCCTCTTGTTCGTCCTGAAATCGAGTAGGTTGATCATTCACACAGATCTGACTTTTTCTCAGTGACTCCTCAGTGGATACTGGCTGAGGAGTAATTTGCTTCAAGTTTCACACTGCTGATCGGACTTCCTCTCGATAACTTTGGGCACCAGACTAGTGGGAAGTACGTTTGCATGCGTAAACGTGAATTCCTTGAAACTACGATATGTAGGCTTACTGGACGCTCCTAGTGTTAGGATCCAAGACTATACATCCAGAAACACGGATATCATACGATTTTGGAGTTGTTTTTCAGGAATAGTATACACTAATTGTTTCCGAGTCTACCAAGGTAGCGGAAGCTTCGTTTTCACTTTTCAAGGTTGAAAAAAAAAGTTGTACAAAATCAAAATTTCAACTCGCGTTTTACGTTTCAGACCTTTCTGAACAATTTTGTGTGTCTATGGGTCTGTAATGAATTACTTGCCACAGCCATAACGTCTACATTTCTCACCCGAATTCGATGAAATTTTCAGGAATTACGGCTGGTTGGCATGTAAATGGTCCCCTATGAAAATCATCAACCCCGGACTTATAGTAGCCAGTGCGCATGCGCGATTATCGAGATTATCTACAAGGCATCGGATCATCTATACAATCGGGTTATGGGTACGAGGAAGCTATGTACCACACCCACTTGGCAGACATTTTTGAGTTGGATTCATAATAGTTGTTCAGAATTGTCCGAAGAAATTTTCCTGACCCTTTTTCTAGGGTCAATTTTTGTCTTTTTCCGGAATTATAAATTAATAAAAATAAAAATAAATGTGATCGTAATTTTGAAATGAAAATGCGCTATAAAAATAACTCTGTGAACAAAACAATGGGGTGTGCGCCTGATTTTTTCTGAAAATTGTAATCGAAAGTTGACTTCATCCTGAGAATTTTGACACCAGCCGTTCTCTTTCTGGATGAGTAGATCTTTTTCTATGATTTTCCAAAGTTTCGAATGTTTATGACGTCACGTGCCTCTGTGACGTCATAAACATTCGAAACTTTGAAAAATCATAGAAAAAGGTCTTCTCACGCTAAAAGGTCGCGGTTGGTATCACAATTCTCAGAATGAGGTCTAGTTAAATTAAAAATAACAATAAACAGTTTTTCCGACCCATGCGCACACCCCATTATTTTTATCAACAAACAGGGCAACACCTATTCCTATACATTAAGTAAAAGTCACTTTTACTTCACACAACTCCTTTTGCCAAAAATAGGAAAATATAAAAACTAGAATTAGAATAGTTGTTTAGCAACAATAACATAAACATACTAAATCAAGAATGGGAAATGCGCTACCTATGTCTTCAAAATTAATATTCTTTAGAATTATTTATTCTGATCGTACTCCTATAGGAGTAGTACTATAGTACTCTATGGAGTAGTACTAGGAATCACAGGAAATGGAAGGATACAATAGTAGAGACACAAGTAGAAATCAAAATCTTGGTGAGATATCTGTGGGTATCACATAAAATATAAAAACCTCATTATGAAAATGAACTGGGTAACCAGAATCTGACTAGTTGGGGAGAAATACGCGGTGAGGGGTGAGGGTTAACCTTCACTAGTTGCAGGTGCCCTTATGAACACTTTTAACAAATTTTCGAAAAAATTAAGCAATTGCAATTTAATAAAAAAAATTAAAAAAGATTTTGTTTTATAGAATTCTATATTTGAAATATTGAGTATCTATATTTGACAATAAATTCTTGGATACTTACCAACTTGTTTTTGTGATTGGTCATCCTGTATAATAACTTGAACACTGAAACATCAGAATCGGGTACGAAACAACGAAATCAAGTCCGCAGGTATATTCAAAGAAATTCCCCCCCCAAAAAAAGATTTTTTCTAGACCAGCTTGATTGTATAAATCCACTTCGGCAGGTTTGCATAAACCCTCAGATTGGGCGCGTTTTGAAAACAGCTGAGCAGTCATTTGCATAGGAGGACACGTCCAATCTATCACGGCTAGTTCCATGGAATAAACTGGGTCAAACTTTCAAGTGTGGGCTAAAACTTTTTTCCTCATACTGCCGGAACTTCTCTAAAAAAAAGTTCGGCGCTCTCGGGCTTTTTCCAGAATTTTTCGGAAAAAAAATGAAGTTCCCTGAGTTTTTCCCGAGTTTTCTAGTTGAGAAAAATTCCTTGAATATTCCCGGTTTTTCAGGACACTCTGTGTATTGCAATCAGGAAAACAATTTCGATAAAATACATTAAAGAAAGATATGTACTTAATAATAATAATAATATGAAAAAGTTGACATGAAACCGGAAGAATCCTCAATTGTGTCTTTTCTAAATGTAGGAAACCATCACCTTGAAGTTAATGTTTCATACCTAATATTTATACAGATTTTATGTTTACTGTGAAATTCTTCGTGTGAAAGCTTTACCGTCACTCAAATTGGAAGAATTTTCGTCATTTCATCAACCAAAAGTTTGAACAATTGTAGACACGGTAGCAAAATAATAATTCCCAAATGATATGTACAATACCTTGTCAAATTCAGTAGATATTCTAATCAAAGGATGTTGTACTTTGAAGGTCGACGGCTTCGTTCTCTTTCGTCGAGAGGCCTCAATGCTTTTATTATACCACAACACGAAGCCACTCAAAGCCCATATATAAAAGCATATTTTAGGGTCGCAAGGATTGGAGATTGAAGCCCATAATAAGCTATTAACCCTTGTTCCGAAGCATCAACCTCGACATCTCGGCCCTCCTAGAAGCCCTTCGCGAGTCCTTTGTCCCTTGTAGCGTCTATCCCGCTTCCTATCCTCGGACGGGCACTCGCAGTACTTCCAAAGCCTTCAATGAACTTCAAAGTTCCCTCTCTCGATGTCTCCGTCTTTACCCGTTCCAGACTCCACTCAGAAAGCACCACTAAAGGGGACTTTTCCCTCCTTACTATTCCCTTATCAGCCCTTCAGTGCTAATCAACGCTCGAGCGTTCTGAGCGAATTACTCGAGAGAACGCATGTCTTGCTCGTTAGTTCATTCGAGCTGAAATAGGCGACACATCCCCTGAACGCAATCTACAGGGTACCCCTCCCACCACTATCGAGCTCTCTTGAAATATCAACGTCAAAAATCTACAAAATAAAAACAAACTCTGGCGTGGAGTTTGGTTATGGCATTGTTACGGACGTCGGCATTACGCGTTAACCTTGTTTTAATGCTGAGCAGAAATTATAGTTATATCACATGAACATATTGATTCAATGGTCTTTCATACCAGAATGAAGTGACTTTATTTCATAGAGTCAGGTGTAAAGCATTAGCAAAAGAAAAAGTTGAGTCGGAGGAGGAAAAACAACAGTTAGCGATTGGAGCAGCAAAAAGGATGATAACAGTGAAGCTGGCAGCAGTGTGAAAGAACAAAAATTGAGCATTTTCAGCTAAACATAGAAGTCACTCCCACCATCAGTGGTATGGAGTAGAACTACGGCTGAAGAGATCGCAGTTGGAAGTGTTTGGGGAAGAAATCATGGTGCCCAGAGGAAAAAAGCGCACAATGGAAAACTGTATGATGTACAGTTGACAGTATAGACAGGGCAACCTTGTGACCTGGAGGGAGGAGTTGATCTGGAACTAGCCATGGATGTAAAGTTCGAAAAAGAAACGCTGAGGCGCATACTTTTTTTGCCATGTTTAATGTTATTGAAGAAAGAGGCAGTGGTGCGAAGATTTTAAACTAACTCTTAGAAGATACCTGATAAATTATTTCCAGAATATTTAACAAGAGCTACTGTTGAATCTAGCTTACATTTTAATCGCAGCTTCTTATACGTCACAAGCTTTCAAAAATCGCGCAAAACGCAAAAATTTAGTTTTTTTAGGTGTGCTGAGCATGGGTGAAAGGACTACTTTTTTAGAGGAATAATTTCGGAGAAAATACAAGGATACAAGTTTCTATCGATCAATTAACATGAGAACTGACAATTTTAAAATCTTGGGGGGGGGGGAGGGGGGATTTATTTAGTTATAGTTACGGCATGCGTCTTTTGGCGACGAGTCTCGGACCGGATACTGCGGGGAAGCCGTGAGTTCGAGGCTCGCCGGGGTGGCGTATTTTAAAGCTTAACCTCTCCTCGTCACAACCCAAGGCAGTGAGGGAATGGGAAGCCATGAGCGAAATCATCAGAACAAATTCTGAAGACAGCTGATGACAGTCGCCATTCCAACCTGAAATGGTTGTTTACTTTGCCTGAAGAGCTGAAAAGTGCTTTGAACGCGTGGTTTGGCGTGAAGGCGAGAAGTTGGCATGAAGAGGGAATAAAATGTACCAGAAGTTGAATGGGAGTATAGCTGACATGTCTATTAATTAGGTATTCAACGTACCAGAAGTTGAATGGGAGCATAGCTGACATGTCTATTAATTAACATATAATGTAACTTTTTTTGTGGATAGGTACTCACTTTTGGGAATACTCTCTTATAACTTTTCCTTTCGGTTTATTATTTCAAATAATGAACCTTTGGAATAGAGCAAGGAAAACATCTATTTAGGTAATTCAAAAAATCTTCTTTGAAAATATGATGGTTTAAGTAGTACGTTTCAAGGTACCAAGAATGCAAAAATCGAACAAAAATGTGTCCGTTCGTCCGCCGTACGCGGCACTTTTGCCACTTAGCATTGACCGATTTTGATGAAATTTGGTATGTAGGCTCCATTAGGGGTCAAGTTGTGCCCCGAAGATTTAGGTTGATGTAGGTCAATTCTAAGGGCACTTTGCTCAGTTTCCGTGGACCAATTTTGATTAAATCTGAGATGTCGGCTCCATTTAGAGTCTAGCTATGCTCAGAAGCTTTTTTCATTGTCAGTCAATACGATGGGGTGAAAAAGGGGCTCCCCTTGCTCAAAAATCCATTTGAAGTAGGGGACGATTTTAGAGATTTTGGTTTATTATTTTCAATGATGAACCTTTGGAATCGACCAAGAAAAAAAAATTTAACACCCCCTCAAAATTTGATGGTTTACGTAGAATCCAAAAATCGAATAAAAATTTGGCCGTCCGTCCGCCGTACGCGGCACTTTTGCCACTTAGCATTGACCGATTTTGAGGAAATTTGGTATGTAGGCTCCATTAGGGGTCTTGTTGTGCCCCGAAGATTTAGGTTGATGTAGGTCACTTCTAAGGGTTCCAAAATCAATTTTGAAATTTTGAAAACGCCCTAACTCAAAAAATTTTGATATAAAGGTATTGTTTTTCCTTCAATTTAAGATTCTATAGAATTTTTAGAATTTTTGAGACCACCCAGAGCTCTGTAGGACAAACCGTTCGCTCACTACGAGAATTTGAAGTTTGGACGCACGATAAATCAGAAACACGAATGTGAATCGCAAAAGAGGCCTAATCTCCGTTTAAATTTTAGCTGCGATCGATGTTTTTCTTCATGTTGGATGGTTGGTGGCTTTGCAGACGAGTGATCTATATAGAAAAATAAAAAATAATAAACCATTGTGTAATAATTTGCAGCGTTTTTTTTAAACCACCTAGAGCTCTGTGGAAGCAACCGTTCGCTAATGAGGATAATTAATTAATTGGTTAATTTTCCACAAGATTTTTCTCTGCAAAGGGCTCCCCTTGCTCAAAAATCCATTTAAAGTAGGGGACGATTTTAAAGTTTTTTGAAACCACCTAGAGCTCTGTGGGAGCAACCGTTCGGTTATGAGGATAATTAATTAATTGGTTAATTCTCCACAAGATTTTTCTACAGCAAAGAGCTTCCCTTGCTCAAAAATCCATTTAAAGTAGGGGACGATTCTAAAGTTTTTTGAAACCACCTAGAGCTCTGTGGGAGCAATCGTTCGGTTATGAGGATAATTAATTGGTCAATTTTCCACAAGATTTTTCTACAGCAAAGGGCTCTTCTTACTCAAAAATCCATTTAAAGTAGGGGACGATTTTAAAGTTTTTTGAAACCTACCTAGAGCTCTGTGGGAGCAACCGTTCGGTAATGAGGATAATTAATTAATTGGTTAATTTTCCACAAGATTTTTCTCTGCAAAGGGCTCCCCTTGCTCAAAAATCCATTTAAAGTAGGGGAAGATTTTAAAGTTTTTTGAAACCACCTCTGAGCTCTGTGGGAGCAACCGTTCGGTTATGAGGATAATTAATTAATTGGTTAATTCTCCACAAGATTTTTCTACAGCAAAGAGCTTCCCTTGCTCAAAAATCCATTTAAAGTAGGGGACGATTTTAAAGTTTTTTGAAACCACCTAGAGCTCTGTGGGAGCAATCGTTCGGTTATGAGGATAATTAATTGGTCAATTTTCCACAAGATTTTTCTACAGCAAAGGGCTCTTCTTACTCAAAAATCCAACAGGGTGGGTTAAAGTAGGGGACGATTTTAAAGTTTTTTTGAAACTACCTAGAGCTCTGTGGGAGCAACCGTTCGGTAATGAGGATAATTAATTAATTGGTCAATTTTCCACAAGATTTTTCTACAGATAACTCAGTGACCCACTACTATCCTGCTTGAAATCAGGTAAACTGCGAGGAATTGTCATGAGATGCAGCTCGCCAGTGTATTAATTCAAACATAATGACGCCGGAAAATGGCGTCTGACAGTTGGAATGGCTCGTTCGTCAAGGGCCTCATATTTGATGGGCGAATCAAACGTAGGGAAGCCGAGGTCTGAGATGAACGCAAGCCGCCTTTGCAAGGCAGAGTCTCCCGGGAGACACGTCCAGGACGAAGGATGGTGCTCTTGGGTCCTGTCAGAATTTCCCCCGTAGCTGTTCAGAACGACATAGTTTACGCTCCTCCACCTCCGGAGTTTGCCCATCAAACCTCGCTCTGTGCTGACCGTTCCAAAGCGTTCAATTACCAGGACGGCTTTGGATCCCCTTATCGGACTGTCTATAACTGGTTAGGATTATGGAGTCCCATTTATGTTCCAACCCTTCGAGTACAAGCACTGTCAATTCCACCATTCGTTTCGCTGTGTGCACTTATACCTATGAAGTACTCGTAATAATAACTCGTGACAGTGAACTTCATACATCCCACATGAGACTACACAGGGAGTCCTCTAACTACTTCCATAATAAACATTTTTGAAAAAAACTTCAAATCGTAACTCACTTTACTTTTTCTATAACAATACCTTTCCTCAATTATTTAATTCCCATCACATTTTTAGTTATCAAATTATTAATTCTATTAAATATTTATTTTTCCTTACTATTCCTCAATATTTTAATTTCCTATGACATTGTTACTGACGTACACAAGAACATAACGTGCACATACAAACATACATACATATTCACTGCTCACAGGATGGTGTCAATCTGGAATAGACTCAGGACCTTCGGTTCAGTTTAAATGGCCCGATTGAGTCATCGGTAAATTTCTTGGGACTAAGAATCGACAATTGACCTGGAATTTTCATATTGATGAACTACGGTCACAATTGTCAAAGATCAATTTCGCTCTCCGCCGACTTTCCATAGCAGTGTCATTCCCCGTTTTCGAACTGCATTCTTTGCCCTTTTCATGAGCCGAATGGGATCCGCCAACATGAAAACAGTTTTTAGAAGAAAAAAAATCGACCATCAGAACACTTTTCAAATTGGAGTACAGTGAGAGTTGTCGAGGCTATTTGTATACAAATACTGACCCATACAGTGTATACTGTATTTGTATACCGATACAGTATGGGTGATAAAGTTTTGTTTCTAGGATATTTTGTGTTACTTTGTTTTAGTCTGTATGCATATTTATGACATTTGTATAACCCATTTGGTATTTACGATAAAAAACTATTGACTTGATTTGATTTGACAGAGACACTACCTCTATGTCGGTTTATTTTCAATAGTGAACCTTTGGAATCGAGGAAGCAAGAAAATCGTTACCCATCTCAAAATTTGATGTTTTACGTTTCAAAGTACGTAAATTTTGAAGAATCGAATTGAAAAAAAAAAAAAAAAATCTGATGACTCGGTTTTTGATTGATTGTTGAAAATTACGTTTAATAAAATGGCCAATTACAATACTAACTTGAGTTTACTCCGAGTTTGGAAAAGGAGGTGAGAGTTGTGAAGGAGTTTGTTGACCAGCCCGAAACCATCAAAACGATTGAGGGTGAGGGTAAATAACATCGGCCCGAAACCGTTGAATGATCGTTTTAAGTAAAGTATGAAGACAGAGTTTTGCACTAGAATGCATGGGCATGGTACTTTGAGAAGGCCTTATTTGTACACAGGTGAGTCTGGTCTGAACAAAAGACAGACAGGAGAGACAAAGGGAATCAAATGGAGCAAGGAACTACTGAGAAGGTAGAAGAAGCCAAGATTTTACCCGATGTTGTTAGTTTTTAAGGTTTAATATTTATAAACTGTATGAAAAATATTCATTCCTTAAAAGTTCCGATTGACTTGGAACCAATTAAGTTGATTGAAAATACTGCGTGTTAGTTGAATCAAACAAGTTGTTTGATTTACTTCACATTACTGTAATGGCGGGGCGTCGATAGAATATTCAAAAAAGGATTCAACAAGCTGATGACATTCTCGACCAACGTGGGTGGGTCCAAAGGATTGAGTTGATCACGATTTACCACCTTCTGCCCGAGCCGCTTTAATTAATTTTTCAAACGAAAGCCAATCAAACAGAATAGGCTGCCGTGGAGGGGGGGGGGGGGTCATTAATATGAATGAGGGACCGGCGAGAGCGACGAAGAATGCGTCCGGAATATTAAAGAACTCTCTGAAGGTAATCGCTCTGCCTCGATCAATACTACTGAGGAAGATGGGGATTAAAATCTCCGAAGGCTGATGGGATTAGGATAGGATTAATTAATGAAGAGCGAACAGAAGTTAGGATGAATCCTATTTGTAGCGTATTTCATAAATATTATGTTTATATCATCGTCGGATATCTCTGTGTTGAATTCACGCATGTTGCAGAACGAATTGTGAGTCCCCAATTTTTGTAGTAACCTACTATGAAGTTCGGTTTGTTTTCTATTGAATATGAATAAGGGAATTGACCTTCATTCGTCTGTGTGCCCTTCTCCCCTTCTCAAATGTCATCATCTGATTGGTCTACCTGACGAGCCAATGGCTGGCCCTCCCAGAGTTCGAGATTCTCTTGACCTTGAGGTTCGGGAATTTGTAAGAGTCACCTTCAGGTGACCTTGAGTCTTGGAAAGTTGCGAATCCTACTCTTTCACAACTTTGAAATCTCCCAACCAGCACAAAAAGGTCAGTACGAAGTAGTAATTTGTGAATGATGTTGTGATCTACTCAATGTTTAAATACAAATTCTGTCGTCGGGTGTACTACTGACGAGGAAAAGTGTCATTAAAGACCAAACCCAACCGATTGTGAAAAGTTCCACTTTCTCACGACCAAGTTCCAGTTCCCATTAACCAATTTTGATCGAATTCGGTCCAGTCCGTTTGGGGTCTACTAGTGCCTAGATTTTTGGTTATAATAAAAAGGATGAAAGAAGGGGATTGAAATTTTCAAAATACCCCAGCTTGAGAACTCTAAATATACAGGTATTTTAGAAGAACATTTTTGGAATCAAATGAGGCCTGTCAGAGCTCAGTAAGACCGATCAATCACTTTCCAAGAGGATAATTAATACAAGGTCCATTAAATTAGTCAATCAATGTTTACCAACTGATTGTGGGTCCAGGACAACACGGTCCCTTTTCAAATGATTGGTAGCTACTGAGCAATTGCGCATGCGCCAATGTGAAATCCAAATTTTGTTACTATATTGTTTTCTTGCTCGATTCTGAAGGTTCACTATTGAAAATAGTAACCGTTGTGTAATAATTGGCAGCGGTTTTCGACCCCATACTTCTTTTTCATCTTTTTATTACATTTCGTCTAAATGAAATTTAAGAAAGCAGAATCTTAATTTTTGGTGATTATAATGATTTATTCTACGTCTGAAAATTTCTATGGAAACAGAGGTTCACAATGCCTCCTACTTCGCACCTGTAGAATAAGTAGGAAAAGATTTTTTTTTGTTTCAGTTTTAATAACTACTGTTCTAATTTTTTCAAACACTCAACACTTTCTCGCCAAATTTTTCATAAAATCAAAAAGTATAACGTATGTAAGGAAGATGGTTGAGTATTAGAAGATACCATAAAATATAAACAAATGTTTTCTGATAAACATGTGACTGATACACCTTTCATACATAGGTACTTCTGCACAGACGTTACTTTGTCCGAATCTTGTGGAAGGGATAATTAAGATAACTGGAGAATTTTTTTAAATATTATATATTATATTTGTTCTTTCTACGTCAGCGTGAACTTCTGAGAGGGTTGTGAACGCGAACAGTGCTGTTTTCGAGAAGTATATCGCCTTGAGTGTAATATTATACGGTTCTGACTACATTACCATCGAGCGGAAGGTTCAAAGCACCGTATGGTACTGATATGTCTGATGCGGGAACATCGTTAGCTTCCACCATGACGAACAGAGACCTATACCAACGTATATAAGCACAAAGGTAACGACACGGGTTCACCTTAGAACGCCACATGAGTAGAGGAAAGGTCCTTCGCCATACATGGAGACATCCAGGATCATCAAGTTACGATAAATAATTAGTAAGATACGATAAATAATTAAGGAAGAAACTACCAAAAATAAGGATCTCTGGAGCACTTTTGAAAATTACGACCCCTATTTTTCACCCCTTAGAAATGAATGACATCAACCCGGAGCTCCAGGGCACAACTAGACCTCAAATGGAGCCCATATACCAAATTTCATCAAAATTGGTCTTTGGGAACGGGGTAAAGTGCCACGTTCGGCGGACAAACGGAAACATTTTATTCGATTCTTGGAATTTACATAGAAAGTACCTTGAAACGTAAACCAACAAATTTTGAGGGGAGATTAAGCATTTTTTGTTGCTCGATTCCAATGGTTTATTTTTGAAAATAATGAACCAAAAATATTGAAACCTTTATTTGCACTGGCTTCACAAAGTTTAAAATTATTCTTCTGAAAAGTAAGTAATTATTTTTACTAATGCATTTCCCAATTACATATTCTGTTTCACCAAGCTGAACGTTTCTGAAACTTGCAAAATAAAATTCAAAACTGTAACAACATGGGGATTATGATGCCTTAGATGGATTTGAAATGACTCTGAGTCGCTCTGTCATTAGCATTTCTCTTTTCTTTTCAATGCTAATATTTTTCTCGTTCTTTTCAATTTTTTGTACCCCGAGGGGAGGTATAAAACATTGCTAAAATTCTGCACGAATGATAATTTATTACGGAGTTGTATTATTTTCACATTAGTTGATGAAGTTTTCTTCTTCTTTTTTGGATCATCTATATGGAAAAATAACCAACTGTCAAGTGATAATTAGCTGTGTTTTTGCTTGTTACCACCAGTTGTGGAAATAGTAATACAAAATAATCAGGTAGAACCAAAACTCTCATCCGTAGCTACAGGGTCACGCCATGCTGAAAAGAGTTTCTGTTGTATTTTTTTTTTATTCCTTTCTCCAACTTATTCTCCTTTCGTTCTTTCTTCAAGATAAACATTCCGGAAGGAAAGGGAGCATCTGGTCCTATTAACGTTCTTACCACTGGAGCTGATCTTGAGGGGGAATCTCGTTAAGCTGGAAAAGAAAGTTGGGTGCGGGAGGATGGGTGGAGTTCTATCGAATTTTCTTCGACTTAAAACCAAATTAACCCCCCCCCCCCCCAGTCTTTCCCCGGTTGAAATATGATGTGGAAACGACCTCAGAGCTGAAGAAAGGTGGGGAATAGCCAGAGATTCTACTTAGTGTACTTACAATCTCCCATAAAAATCAAGGATTTCTCAATAATTATCACGGTGATGGTTATTGATCAGATTTTTGTAGAATACTGAATATTCACACGAATAAAGTTTATATAAAAAAATTGAACGGAGATTAGTCAAATTTCATCAAGATCGGTCAAGGGTTGCTAAGAAATGTGCCGCGTACGGCGTAAGGCCGCAAACATTTTTATTCGATTTTCGGATTCTACGCACCTTGAGGGGGTGGGGGACCACTATTTCTTGCCTAAAGTAGGTTCTAAATAAATTACATCGAGTGAAACAGTTTTGTCGCTTACCAACTGGTTTAAACTGATCTAATGCTTATCCAATGGGACAGTCCGCTGGAATCCATGCATCACTAAACAATATGTTTTTTCCCTTGATACTCAAGATATTTTGTTTACCACTCTCCAATGAGACCTCTGTAGGTCAAATAGAACTATTGAATGGAAATTGTCGTAATAATCTATCAACTCCAGAGACGGTGCTCAGCATGCACCAGCCAATTCTTTGGGACCTGCTGAAATGCAATCCTGAATTAGATAGCAGGTGTAAAGTTAGGGTTAGCACCGGTTCCCTATGAATGTCAAGCCATAAAAAAGAACTAAACATCCCTAGTTTAAACTCAAGTGCCGAATAAAAAATGTTAATTTTACAAGTATGTTTAGAATTGGAATGTCAGCTGATTCTACATTCCTCCAGAGCAACCGTCCTATAGGGGTGTGTCGGTCCAGGTATTTCCCTGGAACGGTTCCAACGGTTACGGTGACAAAGGTGTAACCGTTCCAAATTACCGGTACAGTTCCATTACCGGTACAGGCGATCAAATCCCACTCACATGGCATGGATGAAGCAGGCAGTCAAAGCCCTATCGTCCTTCTTCCAAGCTTATGATCTCAACTTGCAATACAATAGCATAATTTTCCTTGACAAATCGCTTAAAGGAAGGAATTTGAACAAGTCTTACAAAAGAGACAATTTATTATAAATAATAGTTACCAAACAATTCAAGGAAAGAATAATGACGTTGCAGTTTAAGAACTTAACATGACAATAATAAATTAATAATACTGGAGACAACTTCCATGCTAACCAGTCCAGAAGATAACTTCCCGCTCAAGAGCCATTCCATGATTCCATGAACCATTCTCAGTCCATGGAAGTACTAAGGGCCCTTCCAGGTACAACATGGAACAAAACTGAGAACAAGATCCATGCTTACCGGTCCAAAACCCTTCCCGGTCCAGAGCCATTGAACCATTCTCCATGATATCTTGTTGGTCCGGTTCCATCCTTACCGGTCCAGTTCCATTCTCACCAATCAGAATGATCTCTTCCCGGTCCAGAGCCATTTCAAGATATCTTATCAGTCCGTGGAACTGGACCGGTAAGGGTCGAGTTTTTGTCACTGCGTGTAACCGTTCCAACCTGATACTCGGTTCCACAGTCCCGGTACAGCTGTACCGACACACCTCTACCGTCCTATGTTCAGTTAATTTTGGCTTCAATAGAAGGCCACGGCTAAAGAGGATTGGCAACGTTGCACGCAGGGCCTGCTGTCCACTAGGCAGCCAATACATCCCCATTCACTTGCCTATTAGATAATTGCATTACAATTCAGCCTGTGAAGAGGGATTGACCTCATAAACAGACAGGAACAGTCGACAGAACCCATTGAATATGAGAAGGAATCTGGAATACTACATCTAAGGGATGGGTGAATGAAAACGTACGTTTTGTTACACGTACACCACCATATTACTTTAGGATTATTAATCAATCAGTTATGACATTAGGTACCACACAAAACTCTTACTTTATTCCTGGTATGAGTAGAAGAGGGAATTGGGAGTTTTACTGGCTCTCCCTATGAACTTGGTGGAAAATTTTGTGGTATTAGTGGTTTTGTGGTAGTAAATGCGGTACACTGGACAAAATTGGGTACCTCCGCCAATGACAACAGCAACAAATTGCTAATTTCAAAGTACAATACAAGTCAAGACATCTTGGGTGAACAGTGATCATTCAATCCCAAATTCTCTTCATTTACTTGATGAATTTCTGAGTGATGATCAATTCCATAAGTTTATAAGTCGTCACCACTACCAGAGCAACTGTCGTTCGTCAATGCAGCCATTGTTGGAAACAAGAGTTCGATCGGGTACACCTCACGGAACCTTCCCGTGAGAGCTTAAACACCGGTGAGACCTCCTCTGAAACTTCGAAAACGGGAGGATGGGAACTTCGAGGGATGATGTAGAGGATGGGAAAGGGAGGCTTTTCGGTTAGTGTAATGCATACAGTCTTCTACAAGTTTAACAATTAGCTTCTCACACCAGAGCCTCGCCACATTAATCATTCCCAAACCGGGAGTTTCTTATCGTAGCCCCTCCCCCCTCTACTCCTTTCTCAACCATTCACTCTCATCAGAGTCCGCTTTTCACCCTAAACTCGGGAAGGCAGTTGATTAAAGCAATTACGTCATTCTCCAGATTACTCAGAATCAAAATTTCCTGTGGCCCTTCCGAATACAATATAATTTAAAGGCAATAATTATCTTGGAACATGAAACAAAATATTATTGAACCTCATTTACACTAAAATATCATAGAGTGGTATTACGGGACACTAGTGTCAACTGTACTGCCAACACACTAACACAAAAATACCATTGAAAAAATGCCATCGTTGTTTGTAGCACTGCTACACGTTCAAAGTTGGTGCACACAGCGAAGTAATTTTAACACAGAATGTGTTTTTGCGATGACCTACCGAAAAAAAAATCGTCACGAAAAAGCGACAGAAAAAACATCTGGTGATATGTTTATTGGTTGTCATGTTAATGTCAACTCCACATTTATTATTGTTGTTTTTTATTTAACGGATGACTAGTATCGCAAAAACACATTCTGTGTTCCTATGATTTCATACAGAGTATGGAAAAAGAAATAAACCGGGGGGTGCAGGGGGGCGGAGCCCCCCGCCGAGGCGCAAAGCGCCGAGTTTTTTTTTAAAATAACGTCACGGAACAATTTTTTGAATGTTTGGCCTACGACGAATGCAAGAATAGATTCATGATGGTAGTGTGAGCAAGCCCCCTCTTGCTCACTATTCCCCATCTCAGGCCCCAGCCGTCAGTAAGCCCTGATTGCCCTCCATCCCCGTTGTCGCAGGCCACAGACATCAGTAAGTCCTGATCCCCCCCCCCCCTTTAAATGATCGCAGGCCCTAGCCAGCAGTAAGTCCTGAAAGAGAGAGAGAAAGGAAGAGAAGGAAGAGAGAAGAAAAGAAGAGAAAGAAGGCCAAAATTGGGACTGGCCTCCCCCCCACTATTATTTCAACACCAAAGAACAATAGACTATAAACCTTCAAGCATACATGGAAGCACAGACCAACGGACCACATCCATCTTCACCCAAGACCACCAACTTTGGTTCTGTTTGGTTGGACAACCTGAATCATAGAGTAAAAGGCCATTGTCTTAACGATTCCAGCTCATAACCCCTTTGACGCTCGCCTAACAAGCCGCCTCGAAGCTCTCTTCCCCAGTCCAGAACGCTCTCTCCCTTGTATCGCCCCGACTCGAATCGCGTCGATACCCCTTTCAGTCCTGCCTCCAACAAGTGTTGGCACTAGGTTTGTAAACTGTGGAAAAGTTTAAGTGCTCTCTCTTGCCCCCGACCTGCCTCCCCTGGTACTCCGCGACACCTCCAGCCCAAGGAACAGAGGAACGAGGACGCCGAAGGACCAGCCCGGAACCCTGCGACCCCCCATTTCATCTCCGCCTCCACGAAGAAGGACTCGCTTCGGTACCCCTTCCACGTGAGTGACTAAAATTCCTATCTATTGGCCAATAATAGGTAGTGGTGCGAAGTGTCTCAGTAATAGAAAGGTTCATAGGAACATAGCTATTGTGATCGTAACTCTAAGTACCTGATCAACTTTGTCGAAACAAACTGTACCTAGTCGTAACTTTTAGTACCTACAGGAACATTCAACATTATCATTCACCAAAGAACATTTATCCAAGAAACCATTGTACATATCGACACTGTATCGCCCTTCAGGCTTCCCGGATCACTGGACCGGGAGGAATCGTTCTTTTCTTTATTACAAGTAGTTCTCTAATCAACCTCACCTTTTCACTGACTACCACCCGCTCCTGGTTCTGACGAATATCTTTCATGGTGTATCGCAATAGGTAGTTAACTTCATAAATCAGTAACAACAATCGTAACTTTCAGTTTCTTTATTTTCTTTTCATATCGATACACAGGTACATAAGCCCTTCAGGCAAAAACAAAGCATTACAGATCGTTACTTCAAGAGTGTGTCGCCGCCACCTGCTACCGGCCGCTTTCAACATCGCTACCAACAGATAAGTATAACGCATCATTCCTAGTAGCCTTAAGTACCTAGTCCCTTTATTTCTTTTGTTTGACATACAGGAACACTTATTTCAAACTGGTGGCAGCTACCACTAGGTCTCTTAGGTATAATTAGGAACTGATCAACACACTAAGTAACGATAGGAACAAGCCCCTCCGACTTGCGTCCTAACCCCCTAAACTGGAACCCCGTAACCTTCAGTTACGATTCCTCATCAAATCTTTATTCATTGATTAACTTCCCCTTTAGGAAGTCGTACGTAACGTCACGAGCTTACAAATTGGTGGCAAGCGCTGGGATCTTGCGAATCGCAGTTCGCGGTACCGCTCCTGTTCCAACAACTTAGGTTTGCGAAACAGGTGTCTTGCCCGAACTGTGTGTGGTGCGCCCCGCACGGATCCACTAGTTCCATTTGTGTTCGGGACGAGCCGTACCTTCCTTTAATATCTTTTCAATAAATTCGTAACGATATAGTCAGAACTTTGAGTGGTGGTAGGTAGGTAGCATAACATCCTATCTTAAGAACACCAAGGAAAAGTGGTACAAGGGAATACGACATCGGCTCTTAAACTATACCTACCCGTTACAAAACACCTCATATTTTCACACAAATACTCCCTGTGTCGTCACACAGGTGCGTAACACACACTTACGACCGACCTTGACCTTTTCGAAGCTTACCGTATCGGCTGTGCAGTGATTACCTATTGCTTTCTATAGTGCGATCCTAAACATGTCGGTATCGGATGCGGACGATCTCGGAGAAGGGTCGCAACCCTTCCAGACAAAAGATGCGGTGGATACTCTCACCGAAACCATGAGGGAGATGAACATCCTCCTAAAAAAGTACCATGCAACAACCTGTGACGAGGACAAGAACGGAATTCCACGTTCCCTGTTACTGGAACTGGAACCGTGGGACCCAGATGTTCCGGGGTCACTTAGCGTCGGGTCGTTCTTCGCCAATTTCGACGCGGTGACGAACGGGTTGTCCCAAAAACAGAAACTAAGACTACTGAGAACGAAAACCAGAGGAACGGCGAAACAATTCCTAATTGATAGGGATGACACCATCGACTGTGACAACGCGTACGAGTCGACCCGGGACGAGATGCTAACCTGGTTCCGCCGAGAAAACCCTCAACACGCCGCGGCACTTTTATGGACCGTAAAAAGGAACACGTCGGAGACGCTCAGACAGTTCGCGGACCGCATTAGAAGCCTTGCCCGATGCGCCGTGTTGGAGGAGGGAACGCACCTGGACCGCTTGAGTAGGAACGAGTGGGTCGAACGGAAAACCCTTAGTGCTTTTGTTAGGGGTGTTGGGAAGAGAATGAGTGCGTTCCTAGTAACCAATCGACCCACGACTCTACGTGCCGCCCTGAATCGAGCCGAAGAACTGGAAGAGACATTGACAGAAACAGAGGACCTTGAGGAACGATGGGACCTGGCAGCTGTGTCGGACATGAGGTGCTACAACTGTGGAGGGGCGAACCATTTCGCCGCGCGATGCCCCCGGAGGGACCAAACAGCACCGAAAAGGGAACAGCGGAGCGGGGACGACCGCAGGAACCGCTGGAACAGTGACGAGCGGAACGTTCGGAACTATGACAAACCGGTTCCCCGATACCCATGCATGTTTTGCGCGGGAATGGACCACTTCCCGGTAGACTGTCCAAAGAGTCCGCAGCGTACTATTTTCTGCAATTTCTGCGGGTGTCGTGAGCACCTCGAGGATGGCTGTCCTCAGAAGAAGAAACTACTACCGATATCTCAACCTCCGGCAGAACTAGAACACCGGAACGAAGTGAACCTGTATAAGACTTCGAAACCGGCGGATCTATACATTACCGCTATCGAACAACCAATGGTACGGACCCTCAGAATCGAAGTGGGACTAGGACCAGAGACGCGATCCATGTTGATCGATACTGGTGCGGCACTTTCAGTGTTGGCTCGTCCGGTGGCGGGGATACCGGTGGTACCTACCAAGACTGTCGCAGTGGGGGGCGGACGGAGCGTTACTACCATTTGCAGGAGAACAACAACTCGAGATGCGTATTGGGAAGTTCCGGTTCCAACATACCTTCTTGGTGTTTGCCAGAAGGTGTGCACACCTCGATCTACTGGGACTGGACGTCCTGAAACGAGTACCACTGACATTGACCACAGGACCGTTTATGAAACTAAAGTGTGATACTACGCCTAGTGTCGAGGAATCCGAGAAGATGTATCAGGGTCTGAGTAGTGTGGGAGTTCTGTTGCAGCCCGGGAGGAGGGAGGATACTGTGTTGCGGTGCCTGAGTTTTGATGATGGTACGGACACAGCCCTCCCCAGCACCTCTCGGGTGGTAGCGGCGACTTTCGCACCTCAGAACGAAGTGGGAACATCCAATATCCCTCGAGTAACCTCTGAGGAGGATCTGCCTAGACACCGGAACGGGACTGGAACAAGCCTAACACTCGAGGAACCAAGATACTGGGACATGTGCCATGACGATGACGTTCCACCTGGAGTATCGACCCCCCCATACGGACATCCAGATGTGGAGGAACAGGACGTTCCACCTGGAGTGCCGACCCTCCGATACGGACATTCGGAGACGGAGGAACGGGATGTTCCACCCAGAGTGTCGACCCCCCCATACGGACATCCAGATGCGGAGGAACTGGAAGTTCCACCTGGAGTGTCGACCCCCCCATACGGACATCCCGAGATGGAGGAACGGGACGTGTCGACCCTCCGATACGGTCCCCCCAGAACGGAGGAACGGGACGTGTCGACCCTCCAATACGGTCCCCCTGGAACGGAGGAACGGGACGTGTCGACCCTCCGATATGGTCCCCCCGGAACG
The DNA here is from genome assembly GCA_009739505.2 of Apolygus lucorum. Taxonomy (NCBI): domain Eukaryota; kingdom Metazoa; phylum Arthropoda; class Insecta; order Hemiptera; family Miridae; genus Apolygus; species Apolygus lucorum. The sequence continues at coordinate 26,640,556 of CM019168.2, read as the reverse complement.
GAGGAACGGGACGTGTCGACCCTCCGATATGGTCCCCCCGGAACAGAGGAACGGGATGTGTCGACCCTCCAATACGGTCTTCCCGATATGGAGGAACGAGACGTTCCACCCTACAATCAGAGAACAGGAACGGAACTGGGCTCTACCGCCAACATTGGAGCTGTCAATGACACAATGGAACATACTGAAATGAGGAAGTGGGAAGTCACTCCCACAGATTACTGGGACGAGCCCCAACCTAAAGTGGAACCCCTCATTGACAAGAAAACACCACATGAAGAATCGCCTGGAAGAAACGACAAAGCCAACAACATCGAAATGGAAACGGAAATCTCCGAGTCAACTCCGAGATACTCTCTTCATCCAAGAGTGCCAGTGAATTACGGTCACATCCATACGGAAAAAGCTCGACGAACTAACTGACGAAAGTAGGGTACCTGAAACACACAAGACAGTTACCGGCAATAAAACACTACACATAAGGCATGCAACACAAACAACACAACATATAGGACACTCCACACAAATACGAACACACCAAATTAGAAATTTGGTGGCACCAACAAAATTACAACGCACAAAACATAAATACATACCTTAATTAGAGATCACAAATTTGGTGGACCCTTCAGGTCATCAAATTAAAATGGACCCTTCAGGTCAACAAATTAAAATGGACCCTTCAGGTCAACAAATTAAGATGGACTCTTGGGTAACAATTTGAGAACCTTACCCGAAAATCGAACTGGAAAATATTGGGTACAGAAGGAACTGAGACCACACATCCCGCCCCTTTCAAAATTGAGCCGTTACTGCGTAAATTCGTCGTTGAAGTAAATGCGGTGTACCACTTTTCCGAGGGTAGGATGTTATCAGGTTGGTGGGATTGGTTTTAGGATGGCGCGAAAACAGCTTGAGGACCCTATAACTAGGGAAGGTCCATTACCGACCGATCAAGATGTCGCCAACTTCCACTGGTACCAGCGCACCGAGACTCATCACCTCAACCGACTTCCCAAGACTGTCCTGGATGCAGTCGAACCATCGGCTTTGTCATCGTCCTCATCCTCGTCCCCACCAACTTCGCTTCGACCCTCGTCCCCATTATTGTCGCAGCCCCCCCTGAGCTAAGTGCCGAACTGTCAGCAGGACCAGTTCCACCAGCCCCAGACAGAGCACCATCTCCATCAGCAGATCTGACCACCTAATCTCCACAACCCGGACCTTCCAACACTGAGGCACCGCCCGATTCTGCATCCCCAATGACGTCTACAGGACCAGAATTCATGGCATGGATGTCAACCCCCATCAGAGAGCTAGAGATCGTACTGACCAGATGTCTTGACACCAGAAGAGTGTCTCCACTGGTAATCCGACCTAACTGGTTGTCGGCAGCAGAAGTACCAGTGAAGAGCCCCATCTGTCGGAAACCTGCTCCCAAGTTGATGAACTTCCGTTGTCTGGAAGCAAAACATTCTGCCAGAGACTCAAGAAGGCCCACGAACTGCAGCGACCCCTACCAACATGCGAGGACGACCATTGAGAGCGCCCAATCCCCGCAACGTGCCAGGATGCATGAGGAAAGCGTATGAGGCAGCATTGCGACGTGCTTATCCGTCGAAACTGCTGCCCATACCCAGTGTTCTCTTCGAGAGCACTGGCTCCCGGAGGAGCGAGGAGTGTGAGCAAGCCCCCTCTTGCTCACTATTCCCCATCTCAGGCCCCAGCCGTCAGTAAGCCCTGATTGCCCTCCATCCCCATTGTCGCAGGCCACAGACATCAGTAAGTCCTGATCCCCCCCCCCCCTTTAAATGATCGCAGGCCCTAGCCAGCAGTAAGTCCTGAAAGAGAGAGAGAAAGGAAGAGAAGGAAGAGAGAAGAAAAGAAGAGAAAGAAGGCCAAAATTGGGACTGGCCTCCCCCCCACTATTATTTCAACACCAAAGAACAATAGACTATAAACCTTCAAGCATACATGGAAGCACAGACCAACGGACCACATCCATCTTCACCCAAGACCACCAACTTTGGTTCTGTTTGGTTGGACAACCTGAATCATAGAGTAAAAGGCCATTGTCTTAACGATTCCAGCTCATAACCCCTTTGACGCTCGCCTAACAAGCCGCCTCGAAGCTCTCTTCCCCAGTCCAGAACGCTCTCTCCCTTGTATCGCCCCGACTCGAATCGCGTCGATACCCCTTTCAGTCCTGCCTCCAACAAGTGTTGGCACTAGGTTTGTAAACTGTGGAAAAGTTTAAGTGCTCTCTCTTGCCCCCGACCTGCCTCCCCTGGTACTCCGCGACACCTCCAGCCCAAGGAACAGAGGAACGAGGACGCCGAAGGACCAGCCCGGAACCCTGCGACCCCCCATTTCATCTCCGCCTCCACGAAGAAGGACTCGCTTCGGTACCCCTTCCACGTGAGTGACTAAAATTCCTATCTATTGGCCAATAATAGGTAGTGGTGCGAAGTGTCTCAGTAATAGAAAGGTTCATAGGAACATAGCTATTGTGATCGTAACTCTAAGTACCTGATCAACTTTGTCGAAACAAACTGTACCTAGTCGTAACTTTTAGTACCTACAGGAACATTCAACATTATCATTCACCAAAGAACATTTATCCAAGAAACCATTGTACATATCGACACTGTATCGCCCTTCAGGCTTCCCGGATCACTGGACCGGGAGGAATCGTTCTTTTCTTTTATTACAAGTAGTTCTCTAATCAACCTCACCTTTTCACTGACTACCACCCGCTCCTGGTTCTGACGAATATCTTTCATGGTGTATCGCAATAGGTAGTTAACTTCATAAATCAGTAACAACAATCGTAACTTTCAGTTTCTTTATTTTCTTTTCATATCGATACACAGGTACATAAGCCCTTCAGGCAAAAACAAAGCATTACAGATCGTTACTTCAAGAGTGTGTCGCCGCCACCTGCTACCGGCCGCTTTCAACATCGCTACCAACAGATAAGTATAACGCATCATTCCTAGTAACCTTAAGTACCTAGTCCCTTTATTTCTTTTGTTTGACATACAGGAACACTTATTTCAAACTGGTGGCAGCTACCACTAGGTCTCTTAGGTATAATTAGGAACTGATCAACACACTAAGTAACGATAGGAACAAGCCCCTCCGACTTGCGTCCTAACCCCCTAAACTGGAACCCCGTAACCTTCAGTTACGATTCCTCATCAAATCTTTATTCATTGATTAACTTCCCCTTTAGGAAGTCGTACGTAACGTCACGAGCTTACAGTAGTAGGGTAAAGTCGTGTACCTTGGGTCGGATATACCTTGGGTCATTTCCAAGATCTGAAGGAAGGACTTCTTAAAAAAAGTTTGTGTCCACCAAAATGTAAACTCTCCATAGAGACAATGAAAAAAGAAGAAATTTCATCTTCACTGATTACGCGCAGAATTAATAAGAGTTACCTAAGGTTTTTCTAACCTTTATCAAAGTTTAGCTGCTCCACATATCTATGGTCCCCAGAGAATGGTACCTAAGTGTTTTTTTTTTCATATTGTTTTGGTTGCAAAGTGAAGTAAAACAATCAGTTAATCAGATGGTGTATAGTTTTGTGGTTAATTATGACTGATAACGCGTTATTTGATGTTTTGTTTTCATTGGTGCATTCGTTTACCTCGACGTCCACAACACCAGTTTGGTTTTAGAACAAAACATTCAACGATTGAACAAGTCCATAGGATAACAGATGTAATTGAAAATGCACTGGAAAATAAACAAGTGTGTCGTGCTGTATTTCTTGATGTGTCACAAGCTTTTGATAAAGTGTGGCACGATGGACTAAACAACAAACTGCAAGGGATGTTGCCTGATCAATATTGCCAAATTCTGGAATCTTACCTCAGCAATAGATACTTCAGAATTAAAAACTAAGATGAATACTCAAATCTCAACAAAATTAGAGCTGGTGTCCCGCAGGGAAGTGTTCTTGGACCCCTCCTTTACTTGCTATATACACATGATGTTCCTCGCACATTGGGAACAACTATAGCCACATTCGAAGACGATACAGCTGTTTGGCAGTTGCAGACACAGTTGAAACCTCTACAGAAAAGCTACAGGAAGCTACGAATGCTATTGGAGATTGGACTCGAAAATGGCGCCTCAAATTAAACGAAACCAAATCCACTCATGTGAACTTCACCAACAAAAAAATTACAAATATGCCGCTGATATTGAATCAATGCACAGTCCCATATTCCAACTCAGCTAAGTATCTGGGAATGACACTAGATACAAAGCTGAAGTGGAAAGAACACGTCAAAAAGAAAAAGGAACAGCTAACAATCAAATTCAGAAAACTGTATTGGCTCCTGGGCCGACATTCACAACTTAGCTTACACAAAAAAGTGCTGTTATACAAAACAGTACTTATGCAAATTTGGACCTATGGTATACAGCTATGGGGATGCACAGCTAAAAGTAACATGAAAATGATTCAAACGTTCCAAAATAAGATACTGAGGAGTATTGTGAATGCTCCGTGGTACATTCGTAATGATGACCTCCACAAGAACCTCAAAATTGAGACTATTAGCAAGGTAGCAAAAAGATACGCGAGAAACTACGAGAAGAGGCTTCACGCACACACAAACCCAGAAGCCATCCAGCTTCTGGACAACACTCAAGAAATCCGACTTCTATAAAGGACCAAGCCACTGGACCTTGGATGCTGAAGTGCAACTTTAATGTAGTGAAAGTCATTGGACTAACACTTGCATGAGAAACGCGTAATATATATGTGAAGTAAATATCTAGATAGTTACCTGATGTATAACACCTCAATTGTAACTAGTTGATATATTGACAAATAAACGCTTTAAAAACAAGTGGTTTTAAAAACAAGTATGTGCGACATGCAGCAAATCTTTCCATCCAACTTGTACACGGATCAAAACCTCTGAATCCTTCAAGAGGATGAGTAAAGATCGTAGACAGTTATGGAAGTGTGACCACTGCAAGGAGGGAAAACCTAAAAGAAACACTTCCACTTTTGACTCCCAGTCTGAGGTAGGGAGTTCTGATGAAGAAAGTGACTGGAAGCCGAAGTCAACGTTGCAGTCATCCAAAATTCAAAAAGGTATTGATCATATGCTACAAGAAATGAAAATTTTTTCTAAAAAGCTTACAGATTTTGAGAAATCAGTCCAATTTAGCTCTGAAAAGATTGATGAAGTTTTGCAAAAAATGAATGCAATGGAAGTAAAGATCAAAGCTCTAACCGATTCGGATAAACACTTGAGAGAAAATAATATCCGACTCAGCAAACAGGTTATTGACTTAAACATTCGAGTTAATGAACTGGAACAAAAGTCTATCGGAAAAGAAATTGAAATAGTAGGGATCCCAGAAACTCCTAGTGAAGATCTCATAGCTGTTGTGAAAAAAACCGCAGGAGTTTTGGGTCAGAAATGTGAGGATCGGGATATCTTGGCCACCTACCGCATTCGATCGAGGAATAAACGAACTCCGGAGATTATTGTAGCAAAACTCAGTTCCACAGAACTCAAATCGAATATCCTTCAAGCAATGCGATCTCGTTCCACTTCGAAAAACTATCTTCAACCTACTGAAATTCATGAGTCATTAGCTGGTAATGGGCGTATTTTCATTAATGATCGTCTAACACAAGAGAATAGATTCCTGTTTTGGTTCACCAAAAACATCGCCAGAGAATACAACTACAAGTACGCATGGATCAAAGAGGGAGGAAAAATATATTTGAAGAAAGAAGATGATTCGAGAGCGGTTCGGATTTTGGATCGCCAACAACTATACGATCTTGACATCAACAACAAATTTGCAAACGCATTCATCAACGGGGAGGGATCCAGTGTTATTGCACCAACATAAAACGGCACTTATAAAAATAAAAAATTATGGAAGCTTTAAACATTATTGAAGAGACATTGTTTGTTAATCCAACGAAAACTTCAATAACATGCTTGGATCTCGATAATTTTGTATCTAAAATTGAACCTGGTATAATGTTATATCATATTAATATAAGAAGTTTGGCTAAGAATTTTGATCATTTAGTAGTTACAATAACCCAACTTAATAGAAGACCCGATATAATAGTGTTGAGCGAATGTTGGTTGCATGAACTGGACGAATGGAGATGGGATATACATGATTATCAGGCTTTCTTTTCAAAAAAGACTTTTAATCAAAACAGTGGGTCAGTAATTTATTTAAAAACACATTTAAAAGTCTTGGATTATGTAGAACCAAATATACATGGATGTAGTGCTATAAAACTGTTAATATCTCACCAAGACTTCAAATTTAACCTACTGGCTTTGTACCGCTCACACAGCAGTTGTAACATTGATCTTTTTTTGGCAGAATTTTCCAATTTCTTAGCAGATATAAGAGTTCAAGAAACTTTTTAGTTGGAGACGTAAATTTGGACATCATAGATAGTGAAGATAATAAAGGTATTAGTAAAAATATATATTTATCAACGTTGGCTGCAAACGGATATCTGTCTCTGATCAATGAACCTACAAGAGAGGTTGGGACCAGTAAAACTTGTATAGATCATATATTTTCCAATTCAAAAAATAAAATTCTAAACACGGCGATTCACCACTCGAAAATATCTGATCATCATTCAGTGGTTCTGCATTGTGGTTGGAAGTCTAAAAATACCAATACTAAAAACAAAGTAGAACAGGATCCGTTTGTTTTAAATAAAATAGATCATGAAAAGCTCATCGATTCATTGAATAATGAAAGTTGGAGCTCAGCGTTATCGGCTCAGTCAGTAGAGCCATGTTACGAACATCTCATGACTACTTTGCAAACCCATATCGAAAAGTGCTCACGCACATTTAGTCCAAAAAGTTCCAAAGAGACACCACTGAAACCATGGGTTACTCAAGGATTATTATCATGTATTAGGAAAAAAGAACATTTGTACAAAACATCGAGAAACCAACCATTCAATACTAAACTTGAAACTTATCTTAATACTTACCAAAACAAACTGAAATCCATAATTAGAACGGCAAGAGAGGATTACTACAAAACAAACTTGAAAAAGTAGAAGGGTGTCCAACTAAAACTTGGAAAATAATAAATGAAATTAGTGGGAAAAGATCAACTACCAGCACGATTGATGAAATTGTTGTGGAGGAAAAATCCATCACGAATCCTAGTACATGTGCTGATGCCTTAAATGAATATTTCAGTAACGTAGGGAAAAATTTAGCCAAAGCACTACCAGATAGACCTTTCAAAAATAGGAGGACAGAGGATTTATGTTCTAAAAGGTTTGTTTTTAAAGGAATCAGTGAACAAGACGTGATAAAAGCAATTGAAACACTTAAAGGAGGATCAAGTCCTGGCTTTGATGCCATACAGACCCTAACAGTTAAACTCGTTAAAGCACAAATAGCAATACCCCTAACAAAGTTGATAAATCTTAGTCTGGCTACAGGAGTTTTCCCGGAAAACCTTAAATTGGCTATAGTTTTCCCACTTCATAAAGGAGGCAATAAAAAACATGTTACAAATTACAGGCCAATATCATTGCTGAGTGTGATCGCTAAGATTATTGAAAAATGTGTCAAAGTGCAATTAATAGATTATCTCGAAAATAATAAAATCTTGAATGAAATCAATTTGGCTTTCGATCCCAAAGAAGTACACAAGATGCAATAGCTTACTTAACTACCAATTTGTGTGATTTGCTTGAGTCTGGGAAAAAAACACTGGCAGTATTTTTGGATTTGGCTAAATGTTTTGATACAATCTCACATGAAATACTATTCACAAAAATGTTTGATAACGGCATCCAGGGAGTCCCATTACTATGGTTTCAGAGTTATCTAAGGAATAGGAAGCAAATAGTTAAAGTGAATGGTGTCTTTAGTGAGCCTCTTCTAATTAATGGTTATGGTGTTCCACAAGGCACAGTGCTTGGCCCTGTATTGTTTATTTTGTACGCAAACCACATGTTTGAAAGTAAAGTATTTGAATTTGGGGAAGCCGTGATGTTTGCTGATGACACTGCTCTGATTTTTAGTGGGGACACATGGCAGGATACATTCGAAAAAGCAGAGAGAGGTTTGAAAAAAGTAAATAGCTGGTTGGTTGAGAATAAGCTCACATTGAATGTTGGTAAAACTACATACGTACCTTTTGCCTGGTCAAAAACTAGTTTGCCCTCAGATGATATGAGACTGAAAATGCACGAAGTACATTGTGAGAGCCAGAAGTGTACTGACTGTAAGACCCTAGTGCGCTCCACACATATAAAATACCTAGGGGTTCACATTGACAATCTTATGAAGTGGGAGCAGCACATATCATCTCTTATTGTAAAATTGAGAAAATGTATGTATGTGTTCTCTTTATTGAGAAGAATAGTGTCATCCACCATTATGAGACAGGTCTATTGTGCTTTGGTTCAGTCGATACTGCTGTACGGTCTGCCAATATGGGGTGGTGCGTATGCAACAATCATGCAAAGAGTAGTAATTACACAAAAAATGTTTATTCGCGCCATAGCCAAAGTAGGATGGAGGGAACATACTGCACCACTCTTCCAAAATTAAAACTGCTAAAGATCGGCGATCTCTACAATAGGAGTGCTGTTCAGCAACTGTTTAAAACAAAACTTTATTCTTTTCCACAGCAGGCTTTGTGTACACGCTTTTCACAGGGGTACTTCATGGAAACCCCGAAAGTAAAAACGACCGCTGCACAAAATTTTTTCAAGTATAGGAGCGTTTCATTTTTTAATAACTTGCCGGAAGAAACGAGGGTAAGTCTCCTACAAATTTTGGAAAAATCACCAAATAAAATGAAATTTGAACTTAGAAAATATTTTTATGAATTCTTTTTTGGCCAGTGGGCATGCAGACAGTAAGCCAAAATAAAGAAAAACTAATAATAAAAATTAAAATTTACTTGAAAAAAGTTAAAAAAAATTAAGCAAAACCTATAGGTACTCATTCTCCGCCACGGGCTGGTGCCCATATGGAGAATTAATTTCCATAATTTTAGCTGATGGAACTCTAAGTCAGAAGCCAAATGTTATTTTATATTTAGTAATTATTGTATATATATATATATTCATTATAAGGTGTATTATTATGTATTAGAAGATTTATATATTTTGTTATTCATTTGTATCTTTTTCTGTAATTCTAGATGGAAATAAATAAATAAAAAAAAAAAAAAAAAAAAAGTGGGTGTGGCAAATAGCTTCCTCGTATCCATAACCCGATTGTATAGATGATCCGATGCATAGTAGATAATCTCAAAACATCAAAACAAGTTAATCTGTAACATCCCCGAAAATTTCATTGAAATCGGATGGAAAATGTAGAAGTTATGGCCGTTACAAGGAATTGACGTTTGCGCAGTCGCAGCGGCTACTAGTAGTCCGAAGGTGGTGATTTTCATAGGAGACCATCTACAACCTAATCCGCATAATCCCTGAAAATTTCATCGAAATCGGGTAGAAAAAGTGGAAGTTATGGCCGTTACAAGGAAATTCACGTTTGCGCATGCGCAGTGGCTACTATCTGTCCGAAGGTGGTGATTCTCATAGGGGACCATTTAAATACTAATCTGTAACATCCCTGAAAATTTCATTGAAATCGGATGGAAAATGTAGAAGTTATGGCCGTTACAAGGAATTCATGTTTGCGCATGCGCAGTCGCTAATATCAGTCCGGGGATGATGATTTTCATAGGGGACCGTCTACACACCAACCCGCACAATCCCTGAAAATTTCATTGAAATCGTACAATAACTTCGTATAGTTATGCGCGTTACAAGGAATTCATGACAGACAGACAGACAGACACACAGACACTGAACCAAAATTGTTCAGAAAGGTCTAAAACGCAAAACGCGAGTGAAAATTTTGATTTTGGAGAACTTTTTTTTCGTCCTTGAAAAGTGAAAACAAAGCTTCCGCTACCTTGGTAGGCTCGGAAGCAAAAAAAATTTTTTTTACGTGTACCTTGGGCCACTCAGCTTTCGTTGTTTTTTCGCTCAATTCAGACGCATCGAAATGCAACCGGAATCAAATCGTTCCAGTTCCACCGAAAACGCTTCCAGAAGCTGTGGCTGAGATAAGAGGAGGGTTTTCCATCCGTCAACCGTTGACCATGGACAGGCGACCGTCAGATTCCAGCGAAAAAAAAAAATGTTTGGCAGAACGTAGAAGATTTGGAGACATCAACAGAATCCTGCCAGAGCCAACAGGGGCCAATTAAAGTTTGTAATTTCATTCGCAGGCATTAACGTGTTTTAATTTCTTTCAATTCTCAATAGTAGCTTTTTTTTTTTTTTTTTTTTTTTTTTCGGCAGGCAGGTGAGAAAATCTTTAAGATCCACAGGTGGAGTTGGATCTCGTAAGATACCTGAAGGATCCGCAACTTCAAGGTTATGTGGGATTCAAACCCACTAAAAAAAAACACCTCCTTTTCTCCCACGTTGGAAGCTCAGCCTGGAACTGTTTAACACATTACTTCAGGCTGAGTCCTGGGACACTTTATTAGTTCTGGATGGCGGGTCGGACCAGGTGTTCCCTTCTCTGTCTCTCTCGTTCTAACAATGTCTTCCTTGTCAGGATACTCTCTACGTACGCTGCCACAAGACTCCAGCTCCTCTCACCTTCCAGCATCTTGCTGACGACAGCTTCTGGTGTTGAAATTAGGGGAGTTAATCCGAGCTCTGACAGCAGCTGGCTTCTTTCAGCCGCCCATTTGGTGCATTTGAAAAAGGTGTGTAGCGCATCATCATCTTCTCTCTTCTGACAGTGCGGACATGTTGGGGACAGTTACCTTTCCCATTTTATGTAGATAGGCATAAAACAGTCCATGTCCTGTGAAGAATTGTGTGAGGAAAAAGTTTAATTCTCCATGCTTCCTGTCCGTCCATATCTGGATGTTTGGCACTAGCCTTGCGGTCCACCGTCCTCTATATTCTCTTGTCCATATCTCTTGCCAGCTTACCATCGTGCAATCTCTTTCTTCCTTGGCTATGCGGGACCTGTCTCCTTCATCCCTTCTGTCGAAAATTCTTTTTCGCTCTGAAGCCATCAGCTGGATCGGTATGACACTGGTAAGCACAAAGATAGCGGGTTCTGACACTGTTCGGTATGCACAGGCGATTCGTAGAGCTCCTCTTCGCTGCACAGCTATCAGTCTCTGTCGGAGATACGCCACGCTCAGTGCATCCGCCCACACCTCCGCTCCATACAAGAGAATTGACTCCACCACTGTCATCATCAAGCGTCTCTTGCATGGTCTAGGGCCATTTATGTTTCTCATAAGGTGACAAGAGCTGTCGATTTTGTGCAGCCCTGTCTGCAGTCCTTTTTAAATGTTCACCAAAAGTGATTTTTGTGTCCAACATGACTCCTAGATATCTGGCTGCTGGTTTAGTTGTTATTTCAGTGTTTCCGATCCGCATTGGGATGATGGTAGGTATGCGCTTACGGGTGAAGATGACTACCTCTGTTTTTGATGTAGCTAGTGCCAGGCTATGTTCTTCCATCCACTCCGTTACTCGTGTCATGATCTGCTCCAACTTGGCTTGGGCTGAATCCATTGTCCTTGCGAGTACTACTGCTGCCACATCATCAGCATATCCAACAAGGAAACAGTCCTCAGGCATTTCCAATCGCAGCACACCATCGTAAGATGCATTCCACAGTTGAGGACCCAACACTGATCCTTGAGCCGCTCCTGATGTGATCTCTTTCGTTCGTACCCCTTGAGCAGTCTCATATGTTAGTGTTCTGTTCTTAAGGTAACTGTCAATCACTGCCAATAGGTACGACGGGACCTGAAAGTATTGCTCAGGGCCTCCATCATATCAGTCCATCTTGCAGAGTTGAAGGCATTTTTTACGTCGAGGGTCACCAGTAGTGCAAGGTTTCTTGAATGCCTACTGCCTTCCTGTGATTTTCTTACTGCAGTTACTACATCTGTTAGTGCATGGACAGTAGAGCGACCCTTTCGGAAACCATACTGTCTAGGTGATAGATCCCCTGCCTGCTCTATTGCAGGCAGTAGCCGAAGCAGAAGTAGTTTCTCGAAACCCTTTCCAGCTGTGTCCAGCATACATAGTGGTCTCCAGGATGACGGCAAGGTTGGGTCCCCCTTTTCCCTTATCTAAAAGGACCAGACGGGCAGTTTTCCATCGCCTACTAAAGACCCCAGTGATGAGGCATGCATTGTACATCCTCAGGAGTAGCTGTGGGCAGATTTCAGTGACTATTTTTAGTACCTCTGACGGTATGCCGTCGGGTCCAGGCGCTTTTTTGTTTTCAATGCTCCAACCGCTTTTTTTAATTCGTCCACTGTGAACAAGGGTGTGTCTGTTTTTCCATACTTCTAGAATCTGTGTTTCTGGGAGGATGGGTTGGAAAGAGACCATTTACAATGGTCTCCATGACTTCCTCATTCATGAGGCTCGTTCCATCTCGTGCCTGAAATTTTCCTGTCACTATTTTGTAGCCACGACCCCATGTGTCCACATTTATTTCATCGATGATTTTTTGCCAACAGTCCGCTTTACTTTTGGTTTATTTCATGACGGAGTTTTTTCCTAGCTTCAGCAAATTCTGTATGTATTGTCCAACCAATTTTCTTGTCTTCTACTTCTCTGGGCTCTACGCCTCAGTTGGTTGCATTCCCTTCTGAGTCTTGCAATATTTTCATTCCACCAGTAGACAGGAGGCTTGCCTGATTTTGGACTTTTTTTGGCATAGACGCATTGCAGGCTTTGGTGAGAATCTTCATTGTTTCATTTACTATGACCTCCGCATCTACAGCTCTCATAGCAGGTGTACCTGGGACTTGGGATAAAGTACCTGGCCGGTACTTGTGATAACTCGCATCCAACAATTTATCCCCATCTTGCAGTACCTTCACTATTTTCTCTCTGTCCAATTTAGCTAAGTTCCAACCTTTAACCTGGTCAAAGTCTCTTCTTTGGGTGCATCTTTGTGGTATTGTGACTTGGAAGTCAAAAGTAATGTACTGGTGATCACTTCCTGTGTACTCATTGATAACCTTCCAATTGCTTATCTTTCTGGCAGCATTTTCTGTGGCTAGGGATATATCTGGTATGGTACCTCTTTGGCCTGGACGGTGGAAAGTAGGAGTATCACCTTCATTTAGAATCACTAGACCTGTCCTTGCTGCCATCTCTAGGATGAGCCTCCCCCTACAATCCGGATCAGGCATTCCCCATTCCAGGGCTCTAGCGTTGAAATCCCCTGCGACTATTGTGTCACCTGTTAATTTGTATAGCATCTTCTAGTTCACCCAGTTTCCTCTCAAACTGACGAAAGGGTTCATTTGGTGTGAAATAGCAGCTAAAGTATGTGATTCCCCCTCTCTTGAGCCATACATATCCTGTTCCGCTTCCATGCTCTTCAATATGTCCATTTGACACTGCCCAGATTGCTGCTGTTCCCAAGTTGTCACTATACCATTTCCGATTGGTTTGATTATGATGTTGCTCACTGATGATTGCAATGTCTATATTCTTTTCTCTTATGAGTTGGAGCAGTAGGTTTTGGGCTGTTGTACTTCTATGTAGGTTGCCTTGCAAGATCTTGATCATGTTGTTGTAATTGTTGTCCTGACTGCATCCACATTCATGAGAGGATTGATTCTTCGGATATACCGATCCAGGGCCCGTTTGTAAACAGGGCAGTTTGGACTATCTACAGGATGGTTGTAGTCTAGGTTTATCCGCTTACAATTTGCACATTTTTTTGGTTCTGGACTTATATTTGGTGGTAGGTTTGCCAGTGGGCAGGTCCTGCTGTCGTGGGAACCAGCACATCTAGCACAGCTTTCTTCGTTCAAACATTTGGCTGCTATGTGCCCATAACCCTGGCACCTGAAACACCTGGTGACCTCTGTGAAGTCAGATATGGGGCAAGTGTCCAGGCTGATATACACTCTGCCTTGTTTCAGGAACTCCTTCCTAAGAGCCTCTGAAATTCTTACAACCCAGATGCAGTCATCGTAAGGCACTCCGTTTGCATCCATCCGTCTTCCCATTTGGAAAAATGGGACGAAGACTTTTTGGAGCTCTTGTAGATGAGGGAAGAGAGCCCTTACCCAGGGGTTCTGCTCGTATATGTAGCTGGCAAGGTCATCCTTGTTGATTGAGCGATCAACTCGCCGTATCTTCACCATGAGGGGCCTGTCTGGTAGACGCTCTTTTTCTACTATAAACCCTGCATCGGCCAGCCGGTTGGTCACTTTGAGAGCTTGTTCGGGGGTGGCTGCTACAACCTTGATTTGAGATGCACCCATGGGCCTAATTCCATCAATTTGTAGGCCTTCTTCTCTGGCGTTAAGTGTTTCTCGTATCTGCCTCTTCACAGTTTTTGGAGAGCACAAAGTCACTGTCTGGGCGTATGTTCGATGATTACGCCCATCATCACTGGTTGCGACTTCCATTTCTCTGTCCAGAGATGTTGCCTCTCTGGGTTTTTGACGATGATTGATCGCTGAGGAGCATTTAACTGCTTCTTTGACCTATCAATGGCTATCTCCACCTTCTTTGACATAATTTTTTCTCTCTTTTCTGTGCGAGCCTTTCTAGTCCGCCTTACTTTCCTTTTTTTCTTGTCACTGTCTCCCAATGTTCCGTCTCACTTTCTGTGACTGGAGTGGTCAAATTTACCTCTGATTCCGTCTCCTTTTCGAACCTAGGCCTCCTGTTGTCTAGACTTCGTTTGTCATCAGGCTTCAGATTGTTGCCCTTGGAAGGAGTCTGATTTTGCTGGTCTCGATCAAGCTCCCTTCGCTCAGCTCCCACTCTTCTCTTTACCACCTCCACTTTGTTTGACAAGGCCTTCAGACCTTCTCTCTCTAATTTATCTATTCTCCCAATTACATTTCGGTTTGACCTATCGATATCTGTCATTCTTGACTCCAACCTGCTCAATAGTAGCTTGCATTTTGGTTTATTATTTTCCATAATGAACCTATGGAATCGACCTTGTTTATATTTTCTACTTCATGACCTGTTTATATTGCCATTTGTAATGATAGTGATTGTATATTCGCCATCAGGGCGTAGATTATGAATTTTGTACAACTTCGGAAATTTAAAACCGAACAAAAATGGCTGAAATTGTTTTTGTGACCAGTGAGGAGTACACTAGTCGTACTCAAAACTCTCAAAATCAATGATGTCAATCAAGGAATGGGCTACATGAGCTCTTGCATGCGAGTAGAACATTAACTAGGTAGCATTTACCAGTTGGCATTTGTAATGCAGTGATGTGAGGTTTTGATCATCTTACACGAGATTAGTTGGCGTTCTTATGATGTTAGAGCTACGTGTATTTCGTCACTATTTTATTTTAGCCTGCCTGTTACTGGGGATTTTCAGATCGGTGTCTTTTACTTGGGGTCTAACCTTTTTCCATTATTGAGTGGTGACAGTGACAGTGACAAAATCAAATTATTTAGAAGGCTTAGAAGCATCCAAACGTTAGACGTGATAGACAGATAGATATGTATGTTTATTTGGCGCCATTTTGTAAACTTTTACAAGAAGATAAATTCACGGTGCGATGCGATTCGCTCAAAATTCCTACACGACGTCAGGCTTGGCCCGTGTTTTAGGGTAGGATCTTTGCAAAATCGCTCCATCTCGATAAATAAATTGAAAGCTACTATAAATTACAGTAACAAGTAAATTACCAAACAATACATGATTGGACTGGGCGCTATTTGATAATCTATAATACTATACATATATGCTGTTTAATATCCAGTCGTGATATTGCTGTATGAGAGAAAAATAGTTATGAACAAACTCTGAATACATTATAAGACGCAGAAAATTAGATTAACCAGGTAAGGTTACCCTAAGTATGACTTGAGGGCTAATCCACGTGAACCTCTGCCACATAGGGTGAGCAGTGTAGAGCGAAGATTTCCCATTAGAGTTTTAATGCGTTTTTATTTCAACCCTACCAATTTTAATTGGAGGGAAACCCCGGGAATAAGTTGTACACATAAACCGCAAGTTTTCGGTTTCACTGCTACCCACCCCTCAAAAATCCGGTAAAAGGATATCGATTAGAAGTAACGGGAGGTCGAAGAAGGGGGTGCCCTTGATCCCTAATAACCGGGTTTCTCATCCGACGAGAGCCAGCTTCCCCTCGTGGACCCAATATGCCGGGAAATCACCTTTTCCTGAAGACGAAGGAGAAGATGAAGCGCAGAGGCCCAAAGAAGCATCTTCGGTGACGTGGAACTAACACTGTTACACAATATCGCGGCTCTAATAAGGCACGTTAGTTCTGCTTGGAGGTTTCAGCATTGTTATCGCGGCTTTATTCACGTTAGTTCCGCCCGCGAAGCTGGAAATTCTCTTCTTCTTCGGGAAACGGAGTCTTTGCACGTGGCAGACAAAATATGTGCACTTGGTAGAGAAGATATGCGCTGGCTTAGCTAATGTGGGAAAAATATAATCAAGCTGTCATGAACTTTCCACGCTTCCGAGTCCGCAAGAGAACTCTTGAGAGAGTTTATGAAGATGCAATAGGCGGATTCCCTACACCGAGCTCCCGTCTCAATTACGTCTCAAGTTTTTCACTAACGTCAAGCAACGAAACGGTATTTTATTTCCTCACTACTGACAGTAGGGAGGCGTTGGATGCAGCACGTTAAAAGTAACAGATCAGATGCGATTTGTTTTAATTTCTTCATATAGAATTGAATGTCAACCAGTTGTGCTTTGCTAACTACCAAAAATCAAATTTCGCATGGGAGGCACAAACAACTATGGAACAACAATATTTTACCGGTAGGAACTTTTTGTCAAAATAAACTTTATTGTTTTCCATGCGCGATAATATGGTTGGTAGGTACAAGAAATGGAAAAGCGGTGCTCTTCACAAACGGGTGATCTTTACAGAAAAATAAAAACCGTTGTGTAATAATTTGTAGCGTTTAAGGGTAGAAGGATTTTTTTTATATCGAAAAACGACTAGAAAGTGGCCATATTCAAGTAACTTTTTCTCCGAATCTACTGATTGCATCAATTGAAATTTTTAGGAGTTGTTATAAGTATTATGTAACTTTTAGTCAGACAACTTCTGAAAACACTGCATACACAAAAGTTAGTGCCATAATATACAAACAATAAAAACAGCTAGTGAAATGTTGACTTCATAAAATTAATTTTTCAGATCCGCTACTAATTTCGAAAAGTTGTCTGACTGTTGTTTATCGATAGTTGACACACGCATGGAAAAATTGCATTCAATTTTATTGATTAGAGCCAGAGAAAAAGGACTTTTGCAATGAAAAGTGTAATTTTTCAGGAGAGGCGAATTTCGAAATTCAAGCTTTTCCACCCGTTCATGTCATCGTTTTTTCTAAATAGATGGTTTTTGAGTATCCATGTATTATCTAAATCTTCCATGATCAAAGAAACCTATGAGTTGCTTTGTTATCATAACCTTGCTTTT
>CM019168.2:26532901-26622936 GCA_009739505.2 Apolygus lucorum | reverse complement strand
TTTTTAAACTTCACCTTCAATAGATTTAAAGTTTTAGTGTAGTAAACTCGTTTTTATTTTTTTTTTTGAAAAAATGCCGATATCAACACGTACTTTCAAAAAATTTGTTAGGAAACCACAAGGTAGGCGTTTTTCTATAGATTCCGGTCGCCCAAGAACCTCTCAAAAGACAACTCTGTAGTGGAGCACTTCTGCCTCACACCATCATCTTTCGAGAGAAAATTATCATTAACTATTGATGATTATGATAATTATTAGACTAAAAACACACTTTACGTTGATATGAGACGCCCTTTGTAAACTAGTGAGCTGCAAAGTATGTGGTATTATTTTGCTATGGAGGAGAGAGACGGCCCTGCCTACGGCGCTATTATACATTGAGATACCCGACTTTGAACGTATTTTTTGTCCTACTTCCCAATGTCCTTTTTAAATAATTCTTGGAGCAATCGATTCAGTACATTGTGTAGATTAATTTAAAAATATTTCTAAAAATCGATTAAAAAAAATTGCCTTCGCCCTTAACTACTACCTGGCTTAAATTATCGTCAGGAGTAACACGCACGTGTATATTTGTATTTTTCAAAATTCGCCGAAATAAGCTGTACACCACCAAGAAATGTTTGTTTGGTCCAATCTTCACTTTTTGATCCCTCGCAGAAATGATCAGAATCTGATAAGCCTCCTTGTGACTTACGGACTGGATAAACTCCCGTGAAAATGATGATGCGATAGCTCCAAAGTTAATCAACGTTGATGGCGGGGGAAGAGAAGAAGACGATGACGGAGAAGAAGACGAAGGATTGAGGGATGAGGTGGAAGGCTCGTTTAGATAAACTTTTCCTAACAAGAGGGTGATGAACAGCGGTCCCTCCTCGCTACACCCAGCGCCATCCTATCGTTTCTGCCGCGAAGGTAGGATCTCTCCTTGTACCCACATCACGTATTATACAAATCTTATCCTTGAAAAATTTTTCTCGGGGTTTCCTCCTCCTATCCTTCTTCCCGAGGGTATTTTTTCCTTCCACGCTCTTTTAGGGGTTCCTGAGGGCATCGCTCGTCATCAATAACCTTTCTCGAGACCGTAAAAATTCAATCTCCCGCGAGAATCGCACTTCTGCGGTTAGACTGTACTAGTGAGATTCATGAATGAAAATAGAGAGCAATCAACATTACAGCCAGTATGTTTGAAGTTTTGTCCGTGTGTAACATTTGTATTTTAGCCGCTTTCAAATGGCTATAATTAATTGGAAAAATTATTCGGACACACCCGATAGGTGGATGATGGACTGGATCTGATGCAGTAGCGGAGACAGGTACAAAAACCCTGCATTATTACTTAACGGTTTACTATGTCTGCAAAGATCAACCATCAGAAAATACAGATTTTCAAATAATAATAGTATCAACCAACCATATTATCGCTCAAGGTTAATAATCGAGTTTATTTTGACAGAAAGTACGAGTTCTCACCACAAAAGCATCGTTATCCCAAAGTTGTGGGGGCCTCCATTAAGAATTTTTCTCTAACGTTGGTAATGAAGACAGATCGAGTAATCACCACTAATTCCACAATCCACACTCATTTAACCAAGGATAATCGTTCAGAGCTCTGTATGTTCTCATTCCTTTCTAAACTTGAAGACTATCCTAAATTGATGAAAAAAACGTCAGTTATTATTTATTCACTAATTGAATGATTATCTATCCTCATAGGAAGCGAATGGTTGGTTCCACGGAGCTCAGAGGAGTGAGTGTCAAAGAATTCTCGGAAATCATGACTATCTTGAATTATTGCAAAAACAAAACAGAAAATTTGTTATGATTTAGATGTCTTGAAATATCACATTTTTAGGGAGGTAAAAATTGATCTTTCGTCCTCGATTCTAAAGGTCAATTATTTAAAATAATAGAACAAAATTGATACGAAAGTATTAACCAAGAAACTTTCAGTTCAGAGAGCGAGGACTGGGAGTAAGAGTAAAAATATCTAAAATAGCGTTTAAAGCCAGAACGATTAAACTTGTAGTCTTAACCATCCTAGGATCACCAGACGCCCTCTCCAGATCAGCATAGTTTCTTCTCTTGTTGGAACAAGAGAATGATGGCCTTAGCAAGTTGTAACATTTATTGGCCAAACATGGGCAATATATTAGCTCAACATTCTGTCTAGCAACCCTGGTAGAAATGGAGGTACCATTGTACTCATGGATGGTACCAGCTGGTCCCTGGACTTGGGTGCATGTCGATTTTTGAGGGCCACAAGTTGGGAAAACAATCAGACATTTCAGGGAAATTTTTGCTCGGTTTAGTCTACTTAGAGGTCTGGTATCAGACAATGGACCGCTGTTCAGTGCTTTAGGAAATTTATTGAGAACATCACTTATAAAGACAACACCGTAGTATCCAAAGACGAACGGGCTAGCAGAAAAGGAGGACACATTCAAGCCAATAATGAAAGCTCTCAATGAGGGATCTTGATTTAAGGCTGCAAATTAATGATTTTGATGTCATACGGCACTAAACCCCAAAGAACTCCAGCTGATATGTTTGGTCAGAGGATCAAGAAAAACATGAAGCGACTGAAACCATACATAGGAGGTTTTGATACGGCAGTGGTGAAGCTGAACTCCTTGACAGAAAGTCGAGGATCAAGGAGTTCGTCGAGAACCGAGAAGGAGCTGAATCCAACTGAAAGGGTGACACAGAGGGAAGAATGGTGAAAAAACTGGTGGATCTGATCGGAGTGGAGAGGAAAAAGTACGCTTTTTTAATGGTGATTTACACACGTATTTAATAATGTCCTACACGAAGATACTACACTTAGTGACCTTAACTTTTGAGCGACAATGTTGTGACACCCAAAAGATCAAAGTGTCAGAGACCCAGTTTTTATCTGCGGACTGTCACCTCATCTGACAGACACTTTTATTTGGGTAGCCTTTGTCTTCTCGCAAGGCCCCAGTTACTTCTAATCAGAGAGAATCAGCTGATGCCTTCAAATGTTCAACTTCAAACAAACCAAATTCGCATTCAGAATCAACTTGTCCAAAAGTTAACGAATAAACTTCAACTGTTCTTGACCAGCTAAGCGAATACAGAGCTCCCCAGACTCGGTGTCGAGGAAACCAGCAATTAATGAGGTGCGACTGTAAAAAAGAATTCTTAGTGCCTAATTACGAATTTCTCGACGCAATAATTTACCCTTATTTTCTCGTTTGATATAAAGCAGAAAGCGTCATTTTTAGGTTCATCCTTCTTTTTCCCTTTGTGGAAAAATGGGATCATGAAAATATTACATTTCCTCTTGGAAATATATGGGGCCTAACCGGGGGAAAAGGAAGGAAGATGGTGGAATAGCCCGTTTGTCACTGGTTCGCCTTGGGTTGTCAGCGCTTGGCTCCGAGTCAACTTTGTCACTTTTGGGCTGGAAATTATGTCAAGTTCTTTATATTGATCACGCTGCCAACCTCCGCTCTCCTAGAATCAGTTTGCTCCCTGATTTTAATTCTAAATCGAGTTAAATAAGTAGCTCAGATCCCCTTCAAAGTGATACAACGTAATTTGGAGAAACAATCCAAAGAGCTATCATTTTTGCACTGGTTTCCCTTGTAAAATAGCAAGTTTTGACCAACGTCGTAATTATTTTTCTCAATCAAGTTGACGTTAGCCGATCCACAAAAATTTTCTGAAGCAATTTTGATGAAGTTTGGGGTCTAGTTGTCGTCGAAGATTTTTGTTGTCAATAATTACTTCTAAGGAGGTGAAAAGTGGGGGTTGAATTTTCAAAACGCTCTGGCTCAAAACTTTTAATCTACTTAAAAGTATTTGTTTTATTAATAACAAAAATGAATTTTTAAAATTCTATAATTCGATAAGAATAGGAATGAGAATTTGAATTTATTTTTTTTAAATTTTTAAAGTGTTGTTTTTTATTAATGATAAAAAATGAATTTTTAGACTCTAATAGGACTATGAGGGTAATTGATAAACCAGGCATAATTAAATTAATAAAAAATGCTCACTAATTGTGTTTGGGAAATAAGGCGTTCGCTTAACAATTTTATCGTAATCAGATCATTGCTAGCCACTGCGCTTGTGACTATTTGAAACATAAGCAAAACTATAACAGTGAGATGACCTCCTTCTCTACCATGACACTGTCAGGTGTGAGCCTTACATAGAGAGCCATATCCTCTACAGTCCCGAGCTTGCAGTGATAATATTTTTTCAAAATTTTCAAGTTTTTCTGGCTTTTTGGGGCTCAAATAACTCAAAAAATATCAAAGTTTGGAAAAAATTTATTTCGCATAGGAATTACAAAATGTCCATTTAAATGGACACCAGGACTATATCGACCCCCCCATTCTAAGAAAAAAATCACAGTTTAGTAAATGTATTTCGTCGTTATTAATTAAAAAATTGCATATTTTGACTGATTAAAGGATTAAACAACTTAAAATTAATATTATCTCGACTTGGCTTGGCTTTTAGTTTAGTTTGGTCAGTCAATTTCAGTTTTTTGAAAGTAAAAAACACCAAAAAATCGGAAAATGAACTAAAAATGATCACAAAACAAACTTTTTCCTAATTTTAAAATACCATCTCGATAAAACATGAATTGACAATCTTATCTCTTACATAGAATGAACGCTCAAATGAATTTTAATTATTAACAACCCAATTTTCGACTAATTCAGACCAGAAAAAGCTGAAGTCACAGCCTTTCATGGAAACTCACTTTCGTCACACAGAGTTACTTCAAACATTTTTTCCGGACTAGTTTGATATTTTTCTTACAATCTGGTAACTTGGATCGTGCTGCATTCTTCATTTCATCAAAGGCTGTAAGATGTATAGCCTCGAGTTTCAATGAGGTACGAGCCTTGCTTCCCCCCTACTTCTTGGAGTTCCAGAACGAAGAGTTGATGGTCTCACATCGTCGACAATCCCCTTTTCGTCGCAAATGGATAGTAAATGGTCTGCCACCAATATTTTGAAATCTAAGTAGCTGAGGATATCGTTCCTTTTATTTTTGAGGGCGATTTGGTCTTGCCTGTTCAGGATACAGGCGTTAGTCAAAGCCAAGTCTACGAAATGATGGATGGTCTAGACCGTCCTTTCCAACAGGTTAACTTGTGGATCCAAGTCGACAACCTCCAGATCGTCCAAATTGAGGTCTTCATCAATATCTCCCCCTCCAAAGCTGTATTCTGAAACTTTATCCGCCAGCAAAGCATCAGCGACAGCATCCACAGTTGTGATCCTTTTTGATCCTTTTGACATTTTTGACAATTTCTGGAAGAAAGGGAGGGTGACTAGACTCAAATTTCAGAATAGGTTCAAAGAAATACTGCCAATAACCACCTAATAAGAATTCAAATTGTGGATAATGCAAGAACATCATCACATTCATCTTCGCCAACTTTAAAACTAGGTAGTCTTTTAGAGTCTAAGTACTCAGCTATTTTTCCAACAAAAACTTTTCAGCAATGACGCTTGATGAATAGGTATAAAGTTAACTCCAACATTAATTTGGGTGAAGAATCATGATATTTAAATTAAAAGAATGAAATAAAAACAAATCTCGCTGGTGTCAATAATTGTTTTGAAAAAAGTTTGTGATTGAGTCCTGACTTGTCCAATATTTTGGACGTCCCTCTGATTAGGAGATAGACCGGGCGTCCAATTAAATGGACGCCACAAGTTGCATTGCTATGACGTTAGTACAATCCGAATCTTTCAAACTATTAGTGATAAATCACCATTAGATTCCTGGGAACAAGATTCAATAAGAAATTTTTCGAAAATTAAGGATTAAATCACTAAAACTTACCATGAAACGAGTGCTTCGTTTTCGGGTCCATTTCTCCGCCAATTTCGAAGGTAAATCAAAGATAACCGTCTTATCTGCAGTGTTGCCATAATTCTCCACAATTTGGACAACACGAAGGAAAAAAAAAGTTTGGGATAGCTTCGATACACTGTTTAGGAGGGAACTTCAAACTTGTGTCCAATTAAATGGACGCTCGGTCTGTAGAGGATATGTTTTGAGTAATGGTTGAGGGTAAAGTTTTTTTGGTCAACGTTCTCGTACATGAAACTAATAAGTCCACTAGCTTTGATCGCTCATTCAAGTGATTTAGATCTTGTGTGATCTTTTAGTCTCACAGGATTGTGGTTTTTCAGGAATGTAGTCTGCAAAACTTGATAGATTTCCAGTGGAAATTTTCCACGTCGAACAAAAAAGAAACACTCAAATCAGTGGGAAATTGAGGTTTGGGCGAAATAAACAAGATTATGCTTAAAAAAAAACAACTTTTAATAGTTTCTACTCCCCCCCCCCCTCCTTCAAGGCAAAATTTAATGTGGATGAAGTAGTCCACAGCGCCAGATAAATTTTAGCGTTGAACAAAGGAGGAACCACGCGAATCGGTTGGGGAATAAGGGCTGGACAAACACAAGAGACACAGACTGATGGATTTTCTTCCGTGGATTTGGGTTTTGAAGGGACTAAAACGGATTATTGTCTGGTTATTTTGTTTTCCGTTGAGTGTTGTCCACCTTTAACCCAGATTAATCGCATATTCAAGGATGCCCAAGTCTTACAACGTCCTAGAAACACAAGTAGGTAACCATCTACCTACCTGCTGTTATGTTAAAGCAGCATGATGGATGAAATAATTAGGAAACCATGTAAATTATTATAATTGTGATCATTATTGCAATTATTATTTTTCTGTATAGATCACCAGTCAACTACCTTCTTGGGACAAGGTCAGGAGGGGGGCCCTTTGGGCTAGGCTCGAGGGAACGATGTGTTCTGATAAATTGCACTATAAACATGCATTCATCATTGTTGATCGTCTTGATTGTGATAGTAGTTCCCAAAAAATTAACACTAGGTTTCACTTAATAGGCTTAGGTTTCTCTTCTAGGGATGAAAACAGCACTTCCACGACCCAAAACTGTTCCTAACTCAAAAATAACATATTTGGACTTGTACCCCTCTTCTAGGATATGAGCGAACAACAATATAAAATGTTTAAAAATATAATTCAAACGTGAGAGCTATTTTCAAAAAATCAATCGTATTAGGCATGTAAATTTTCATGTCTGAGACTTCTTGAAGTCCATTCCGGTCATTTGACCAACGTCCCAACTTACGTGAAAGGTAAATGTCTTTATAGCGTTATTTCTGAGCGAGGAAAAACGAGTTAGAAATTTACCGGATGGTCGACAGGAGAGTTCACTGAAAATGTTTCTTTAAGAGGAAAACCAGCGACCCACTGGAACTTGGGCCGTGGAAGCAAAGATTCCAGAAACCTATTCAAGTCGGACCCGGGAAGCGTGACAGGCCTATTGATCCTGGTTTCAAAAATTCAGCGAGGGATCCCTCCACTTGAACGTTCACGTGCTTGACTTCCACACCCATCTCAGTGCAAACTGAAGGCTTGCCTTCATGTTAGTCTAAGAGTTTCAAGAGGATGAGAAAGCGATTGAAGTGTACACTTAACCTAGTTTCCGCCCTTCATCACATTACTTTTATAAACTGCAACGCCTTTTTTTAACGGGAATTTTTAAACAAAATCTAAAGCACTTTGAGGTTGTTAAGTTACTTACGTCGAAAGATAGCGAGAAAAAGAATTTTTCAGAGTTCTGAACCCACCTCGCTATGGCGCAGTGAAGAAAAACGTTGCTAAATTCAGGTGAGCAATATAGCTTCCTCAGATAGAAGAACTTGGACATACTGAATCAGTTAGTAAGTTAATGAGCTGAACTTGATTTCATTAGCTTGATATTTTTCCCAATTGATAACATGTTTGGAAACTCATCTCCATTTATGTGGATGAAATTCAACTTTTTAATTGTATTGTAACTCCTACTGATCGATTACTTCAAGAATCAATGAGTCGATCGGGCGATTAGACCATGAAAAATGGATGTGTGGATGATGTTTGCAGTTATTTGTCATAGATGTTGATGAAATTCATAGAGAACCGTCTAGGGATTTACTGACACAACCAATGAAGATGTAATCAAAATCAAATCACGATTTCGGGATTGTAGATTGTACCTGAATCTGCGGATCAGGGTGAGGGGAGCCCAAAAGCACTGAAGCCTGGTGGCTTATTGTGCTTCTCCGCAGATTCTATTGTTTAGTCAAACAGTCCCAGCCCTTTAGTAAGGGCCAGTAGTGGTTTGGCTAGGTTAGTGCAGGGGAATGCCTCCATGGGTGTGGGTGACCCAAAGAGTTGGAACCTGCGGGTTGATAGGGCTTGACAATCAAAAATTATGTGGGAGGCCTTTTCTTCAGCCTCACCACATAGCCTGCATAGGGTTGTATCTTGCGTCACCCCAATGCGGTTAAGGTGGAATCGGAGTGGGGTGAAGCCTGTTACCAGACCAACCACTAGCCTGATTTCCCTGCGGCTTAGCCGCAGCAGCTCCTCAGAGGCGCTGGGGTTAGGTTTGGCCACCATGCGCTTACTTAGAGCATGTCCTCCCAGGTTTGACCATCTTCTTGTGGTTTGGTTTGTGATCCACCGATTTATGGTCGCCCTGAAGGAGGATTTGGGAATGCCGACGGCCGGCTCCGGACCAATGAACGGAGTCAGTGAGCCTTTTCTGGCCAGCGCATCAGCATTCTCGTTTCCCATTACCCCACTATGCCCCGCCACCCACTCCAGGGAAACCCTGTTGCGTTGTGACAGGGAGCAGAGGTTATGGTAACAATCCCACACTAACTTAGAGTTAATGGTGGAAGCTGCCAAGGCCTTGATCGCAGCCTGGCTGTCCGAGAGAATGCGGATGCGTACACCATTGTGTCCCCTCCGCAGACTCTCCCCAGCGCAGACATTGATTGCAAGTACGATTTCGGGAGGTTATATAATACACGAAGATTCCGAAAATTCGACATTTTCCAACTCCTTGAACAACACTGGTGAAATTTTATTGAAAATCAAAAAAACGCCAAAAATACTACAACTATGTTGCTTGATTTTATTAATTTTTTTATTATAAATAGTTTTTTGGTTTCAATTAATAAGCTCTTCAATAGGACTGATGACAAGTCAAAATTTGGATTTAGATGTCAAAGTGGATTTCACTCAGTAATTCATCCTTGGGCCCTGATGAAGGCAATATTGACCGAAAGCTCGGCAGAAAAGGAGTGAATCTCAGTTTGAACCTTATCCCGATAATTTTTTGCCATTGAATCTGGAGGGACGGTCATCGCAGTTTCCATTATCTACTCTCATGAAAAAAAAACTTAGCTATATTGTGTGCCAACATATTTGATTTGTAAAAGAAGCGAACATGCTAGAATTATATAATTAGACACATCAATATCATGATAGAATTAACGTATAATTTTCAAAGAGAATATCCCAGAAAATAATTTTTTCCACCAAAATTGTGTACTGGGATTACTGTCCACCCCCGCGGACTTTGGAGTGGGGAAAGCCCGGGGCTGAGAGGGAAATGCGCTAAGTCCGGGTCAAAGCAGCTTCAAAGCCACAAGTGCCCTATTGTTAAAAGGAGCTACCCCTGAATATTTTGTTTGTCATTCCCTCTGGCATTGTCTGCCATCTGGAATCATGCCAGGGCCAAGTCTTCTCTCCCTAGCGAATGAGAAGAGGATCCCCTCCATCTATACCCTGCGACCCCCCTTCATCTCTCAGAATGTATTCCTATAGAGGAAATAAAATAAAAGCTCCAGGGCCAGTTGGCTAAGACGTTATTGTGGGAAAGAGGCGATCAAGTGAGGATAATTCTTGACAAACTGTCTTTTATTTATTCCCTTGACGTCCATAGATTGCGATCCGAGCCTCTCTTTTTTTTCTTTCAAAATACAAAAGAACGCCGATTCGAGAGAAAAAGATGAGGAATGGGCAGAATGACAAAAAAACTCAATCCAACGGGGGTGTCAGGTTCCAAAAGTGTGAAAAGGTCAATCAGTTATTCCGCTCTTCTCCACGGAGAGCCGGAGAACTTTTTTTTTAATTCTCTCTTTTTGTTTGCATGTACATGAGTATGCCTATGTTTTATTTCAAAGTAACGTAAATAACGATTTCAGGTCAAAATGTCTTGTGACTGCGCGGACTTCATCACCTGTCTTTCAAACCGAAGATCAGAATTTACTGGTTTTGGTGATTTCGTACATGGTTACCCCCTTACCCCTTCAAGTGCAATTTTTTTCGTCTCCCTTTAGATTCCTACTTGCTTACCGATGATCCATGCAAAGTTTCACTTCCCCAGCCAAATTAGGTAATTGGCAATGAAATGGGAGTAGGGCACTGGACGTAACCTTGTTCGGTACAGGTTTGTAATAACAGAAAGTTTCACACTACCTGCAAAGCACTGTGCGATTTTCTCGTTTTCCTCTCATTCTTCCCTACCTAAATTTTACTAGATAATAAGATAATTGAAAACTGGGGTGTTTTCTTCCGAAAACCCATGATTAGCGGGAACATGGTGCGGTCGGGGAAAGTTGTCTGTAATTTATGAGGCGATTGGAACCCCCTTCTTACCAGGTATTGATAAAAATTTCGTACTAGGGAGGGAATCCTCTCATTTCAGATGCAACTTCTTCGAGCGGGTGCAATTGACATGCAAGTGCGTGGGAAGAATGCGTGATTCACAAGCGTTTGGTTTCTCACTTTGTCTCGAGAGTTTGATTTATCTGGCGTTGCGAATTTTTAGGCGCAGTTATGAGGAATAAAAAACTTGGTACCTAGTTGGATAACGTACTGGTACCTTGATTTCACTTTGCTTCTTCACTAACGAAGGTGTGAAAGCTTGGAATTCGTCGTTCAATAACGGATTAAGAACTCCGGATATCAGAACCAACCACGATTGCCTGTGGTCCTGATAACAGGCAGGGATTTGAGAGTTCACCCCACAGCCTGAGGAAGTTGTTTTTCAACAAAATTTTCTACCCTCTTACTAGCTCGAACTACGATGATTCCAGAAAAAAAAATAGATATGCAAGTATAAGCTCGTTTATAGTCCCATCAGAAGTAAACCCATTACTTTGACAATGAGTCTTAATGATTTTGTCTCCAAGCCATAGAAAAGATTTTTCAAGCTTCGTAGTGCTCAGGTTACACAAATTATATTTAATTTCACTTTATGCATCAACAATATTTCAATGGAAAAAATGATAAATTCTTGGATGGTTACCAGTTCGATTCATTTTCGGCGGTTCCGTGTTCCGTCTGAAGGAGTGAACATATTGAAAAGACCTCATCATCAAAACGACCTTGTCTGAACTGAACGAGTTGTCAAAATGAACACGGTCATTCGTTCATCAACCCACCAATCGAGATTTCCAGAAATATTCCGAGAACAACGGCAGAAGGCCATCAAAACAAATTAATTGCCCGCAACATGAAGGTATAATGTATTTGTATACATCCATTTTTGTACATAGATCATGAATGTGTGAAAACGACATGGAAGTATCAACAGAAAGAAGTAGATGGAAGTGGTTATCTAAGCAAAACCTTCCATCATCCGAGTGAAGAATTACGTTCAAATGAACTGTGGACTAAAAAGACAAAACTGAAAGACCATAAACATTCTAAGACTGATTCATACGATTCGAATCAATCTTTCATTCGTTTTTGTCTTTTAGCTCATTCAATTCATTCAAATCGCCTCCTCACCTACTCATTGTACACTCTTTTGGTTTTTCGAGTCATCGTTTTTCCGAGTAACGATCTGGATCCTCATGGATGTTGTTTTTTTGGTTCCGACCGTTCGGTTTACCGTTTAATCGTTTTTGTGACTTCTGACCGGTTGGTTGTTTGTCTTGTGTGTGAGCGTAATGACCGGGTGAACGGATTCAAAAGACCTGGTCTCTGTAATGAGTGACCGTTTGGGATTCGAATCCGCCAAATGACCTTGTCTTACACACCTCTAGTTCCGTCCCAACTAAACTCGAAACAAACATAACCTGATGATGTATAAACGATCCTTCTTCTTCAAGTTTTACCAATGTTACCGGTCCGGGAACAATGCTGGACATAGTAGCTCGGGCTTACAATGAGGAGGAATCATGGTTTGAAGTTATGGGTTGCCCAAGTCCCACTGCACCTGAAGGGGTTAAATGGACGGAGGTGCAACTTCGATGCTGCAACGGACTGGCGGTTGTTCCAACAGGTGCTAGGACTACCAGGATACCTTTCTAATGGTTATCAAAGCCGAAAAAAACTCTAGTAGTTATTCGCCATGATTTGCTCTATGAGCAATACAATTACGGTTAATGATCAAATAACTGATCAGCATAAAATTTCTTTAAATTACTCAAACAAATATGATTACTAAAAGAATTGAGTCTTCACTAATTCATAGTAATATTGCATCTCACAACTACTAAACTTACAACCACAATTTTCCTACTACTAAATCTGATGGGGCCTCACCGTCCATATTTCTAACTGGGAAGATTGATCGGAGAAAATGGACAGGAAGGGAAGCCTCGATTCTCCAATTAGAGCGGTATGGGTTGCAATCTTGTTAGCAAGAGTCGATTAATTCAGTTTTCAACTTTTAACGGGAAATAATGGATTCATCGTGCCTATTGATTTACGACTTCGACAGAAGGGTTGAACCCTTTTTTTCAAACCTTTCATGGACTCAATTTCCGTAGGGTTTCAATCATTCGTTCATTGGTTCATTTTTTAAAACAATAAGGACTATTTTATAGGTTTTGAATGAATTAGAGTTCTACTAAATGACACTTTCCGATTTATTTTTTTCAGTATGAATCTTTGGAATCGAGCAAGAGAACTGCCCCCCCCCCCCCACTCATTCAAAATTTGATGGTTTAGTACGTTCAAGGGTACATAGAATCAACAAAATCGAATAAAAAAAGTTACGTCCTGACGTTACTGATTTTCAGGAAATTTGGTATATGGGCTCCGTTTGGGGTCTAGTTGTGCCCCTGAGCTTTTGGTTGATGTCAGTCACTTCTAAGGAGTGAAAACGCTGCAAATTATCACACAATGGTTTATTACTTTTCTATTAAGAACACTCGTCTGCAAAGCCACCAACCAACCAACATGAAGAAAAACATCGATCGCATTTCGGTCAGCTATAATTTGAACTGAGATTAGGCCTCTTTTGCGATTCACACTCGTGTTCCTGATTTATCGTACGTCCAACCCTTAAATTCTCGTAGGGAGCAAACGGTTTGTCCTACAGAGTTCCGCGTGGTCTCAAAAATTTCTATACTATCTTAAATTGATGAAAAAACAATACCTTTATATCACAATTTTTTGAGTTAGGGCGTTTTCAAAATTTCAAAATTCATTTTTCAACCCTTAGACCTACATCAACCAAAATCTTCGGGGCACAACTAGACCCCAAATGGAGCCTACATACCAAATTTCATCAAAATCGGTAATGCTAAGTGGGGAAAGTGCCGCGTACGGCGTACGGCGGACGGACGGCCAAATTTTTATTCGCTTTTTGGATTCTACGTATCTTGAAACGCAAACCAACAAATTTCGAGGGGGTGTTGAACATTTTTTTCTTAGTCGATTCCAAAGGTTCATTATTGAAAATTATAAATAAAAAATAGGGGTTAAAATCTTCATTCGCCTTAGCTCGAAAGCTATGAAGTTGTTTATTCATCAAGTTAAAACAGAATTAAATTCTTAGAATCGAATGAGATCACTCAGAGCTCTGTAGGATAAACCTTTCGCCCCCCATGATGATTCATTCAATTTTTGTTACAATTTTTCATGTAAGGTATTTTTCCTAGGTTTGAACGTTTTCATTAGCACTTCTGTCACTAAAGGAATTCTGAGAAGATTTCTGAATATTCTCGAAGGATTCTAACTTCTAAAAAAGAACGTAAATTGAAAGAATTCTCAGTGGTTTCTAAATGTAGAAAGCCAGCGATCGTGAAGTTCATTATTTCGTTACCTAATTAGGCCATGTCACCTATTATATAATACAGGTTGTCTCAGCTTCAATAAATCACCCCCATCCTACCTCGAAATTCCTATTTTCCCATCATCTAAAAAAACCAACGGTGGTCTTCATGATTTTTTGCGAAGAATTAAGCCATGATATTTTGTACACTGCGCAATTGCGCAACCGCGACTTAATTCACTCTAGCTTTATTTTATTCAAATAGGAACCCCATTTTTTGTAGCAGATTCGGATTTTGCGTAAAATGTTAATGAATTGTTGACCTCTCACTTGATTCTCTGTGCAAATTTGCGAAACAAAATTGCGCTAAAATAAGCTTTTGGAAAAAGCCTAGTGTGGTACATGATTTTTATAATATTTTGACGCTGAAAAACGCGGTGGTATCCATTTTAGCGAATTTTCAAGGAAAATGAAGCTATTGCATTGGCCTCAAAAATTTTAGAATGGACTTTTTCGGAAATTTTCTTCACTGAAATCCGTTTTGGAACATTCTTAAACGATCCCTGAAGAGTTTTAAAAAAAATCATTGAAGTTTATGCTGCATGAATGGACTTTTTCAATTTGATGAAAGTTTTTCCATTAGTGTTGAGAGTCGAAAATTCATGAAATTTCAAGTAGAATGCTCATTTCTACACATGGCGTTCATTTGAAAAAAAAAGTTGGTTTTGATTGCGCATTGATGCCCAAGAAACTGTAATATTTGAATTACTTTTGAAAAATTCACGGGAGGGTGCGCCTTGAATTGAACTCATTGAAAAAGTTAAAAGAATACCTACCCCAGGAACATCCTAATAAGATTATTGTTACCAACTAATGTGACCATTAAATCTTTTAGTCCATGTGATTTTGTAGTGAGGAAAATGTACAGCCCATCCATTTGACAGACGATCCTATTTCAGAGCTCTGCTTTCTAATGATTTCATGTGGATGTGGTATTTGTAGTATGCCGAGAGTGGGTTGATTGTATAATTATAACGATTCGTGCTATGTGCTACACCCACAACGCCGACTACTCTCTCATATTGTACTCTTATTGGTTTATAATTTTCAATAAGTAGAGAACCTTTGGAACCGACCAAGAAAAAAAAAGTTTAACCCCCCCCCCCCCACAAAATTTGTTGTTTCAAGGTACGTAGAATCCAAAAATTGAATAGAAATTTGGCCGTACGTCAGCCGTACACGGCACTTTCCTAAGTTAGAATTGATTTTGATGAAATTTCGTATATGGGCTCCATTTGGGGTCTAGTTGTGCCCCGAAGCTATTGATTGATGTAGGTCACTTCTAAGGGTTGACATTTTGAAAATGCCTTAACTCAAAAAATTTCGATATAAAGGTATTGTTTTTCCATCAATTTAAGAATCTTTGGAATTTTTAGGGACCACGAGGAGCTGTGTAGGACTAACCGTTCGCTCCCTACGAGAACTTAAGGGTTGGACTTACGTTAAATCAGAAAGTGCGAATCGCAAAAGAGGCCTACTCTCCGTTCAAATTTTTGCTGCCCAAAATGCGTTCACTGTAGGTACGTGGTGTAGGCAGTTACAATGGCAAAGCCGAGTTCTTGGCAGACGAGTGATCTATAGAGAAAAATAATAAACCTTTGTGTAATAATTTGCAGCGTTTTTTGTACATTTTGACTTACCTAAGATCATAAATATTTATTATCTTAAACCTTATTTCATACGAACCTAACATACCTAGATTAGCTCAATCATTCATTATCGACTTAGTAGTTACCTTTTGAAAATAATAAACACCATTACTATATAAAACTTGTCTAAATAAAATTTCCAACACCATTGTTTTTGTTTTCTCAACCGTAGTGTTGAATATTTCTTTGAAAATTCGCTCATTAACTCATGCTGCACGAGAGGAATTTTTTGCTACATCCTGAGAGAAGGTGTGAAAATTGTGTAGGAGCTCTTGTTACTCGTGATTGAACATCATTCGGTTTAAATGGCTCGTTCCCTGTCCGTTTCCCTTTGATCTGAATGGACAAAAGCTTGCATATTTTACGAAACGTTGACTACGTGTTCACTTCTCGGCCAGAGCTAATTATTTACACCCCGAAATTCATGGGAGTGGTCTCGTTTTCCAGCAAATAGACGAAGCAGTTCTCAACAATGGGGGATTTAATAGCGCCCGACGGGGGATACCTAAACTAAACAAAGGAACGAGAACGCCAGATTTCCAGCGGTTTGAACGATGCTCGCGTTGATGATGAGATGATGAGCGTTTACCAGATCATTTGGAGGCCATCCGTGGTGCAGTCGGCTCAATAACGAGCTTTCTACGTCTCTCACACGATGGAACTTGATACACCCAGTTCCTGTCATTGGGATTCACGGGACATAATGGGGATCTATTATGGTAATTGACAGGAGGCGGCCGCGTCATCGCTTAATACGTTATACTTTCTCGAACGTACAATGATTACAAAGGGTGCATGAATAACAAGGTACCTGTACTTAACTAATGCCAGGGTAGCAGTATAGCTTCCTCACGAAGTACCACATAGACATACCGAATTACTTAGTTCAAAAATACTTTAATAATAAATAATAATAGCACTAGGTACGAAATTCCAAGAAATTTTCTACAATCAAGTTAATAGTTTCCCAAATGTAGAAATATCAAGACGATTAAGAATTTCCCCCCATTCATGACGGGTCGACTACCTGATAAGAAACCAGACTGAGGACCGAAATTGTTCAAAAAATATGGAACGCAAAATGTAAATACAAATTTTAGTTTTGGTAAAGCCAAATTTTGGCGATTTTCCAATGAAAATTAAACTAATGCAACAGCCTCAAAAATTGTATCAAGGACTAAAAAAAAAAAAAATTCACTGAAATCCGTTTTGAAACATTTTAAAATGATTCCTGAAGTTTTTCCAAAAACCATATTTATTTAGGTATGTGTCACTCCGGTCAATAACTAGAGTAGTAATTGTTTGGCAAAAATTTCAATTTTTTGCCGAAATGATCATACCAACCGAAAAGACGAGCCAGGAATTTTCGCCAACCCTAAAAAGTCCAAATAAAAATTTTAAAAATCAAAAAAAAAGGTCAAAAAAACATATTTTTAGAGTTTTTTGTGCGGATATTACCATTCATAGTAAAAGTAATAAATAATGAAAATGCTTGCATACGAGTCTGCAACACATTGGGACATTTTCATGTCAACCACTCACAACAAGGTAGTGAAGTAAGGTTGTTAGTTCATGTACCCAAGCATCAAAATAAGAAAACAGTTGATTGTTCTCTACGCAACACAGTGAGTCCATTTTATTTATTGGTCGCGTGAGCAAGATTTGCTTAGTTTTCGTGACGATTTTTCAGTTCGTGTGCCAAAGCAAAGACATGAAAATGTCAAAAATTTGTAAGTAATTTAATATGGTAAGTATATTCGTATTCAGCACAAAATTTCTGATAAAAGTACAATTTTAGAATTAAAAAACGCCAAAAATTGTAAATTATAAACAATTTATATAAATAATGAAAACCTGCGTATATCCGTTTTACCAAAAAATGCAATTGCCAAGTGGGTACTCTATGAACTCGTGGAGACACGTAGTACATGAATAGGGACTCCTAAAATATTCAAAACATGGGTACCCTATGCTTACTGTATGTTGGTATGTATGCTTACATGTGAGTATACTAGACCTCTTTTGCGATTCACACTCATGATTCTGTTTTTTCGAAGGAAAACCCTTCAGTACTCGTAGGGACCGAACGGTTTGTCCTACAGAGCTCCGGGTGTTCTCAAAATTTAAAAAAAAATTCAATGCTATTTTTTTTTCTTGCTCGATTCCAAAGTCTTATTAGGTATATTGAAAATAAAAACCAAAATATTTTTTCAATTAAAAGGTCTATTTTGGGCATTGAAGCAAACTTTGAAATTAGATTTCCCAAAAATCACATGTTTGCGAGTTAACCCCCTTTACCCTGCTGATATCCACATTACGCAGAACCTGCTCGGCATGTAAGAAATATATTAACATAAGAAATTTAGTAAGCAATATTGAACTGAGCAAACTGGGCACAAGCACAAAAGGAGGGATCGGGAGACATGAGGAGAAAAACATAAAAACTAAGAGATCAATGGGAGACTACGTCAGAGCTAGATGTGGAGCAGCCTACCACTGAGGCATAGAACTAAAATTGTTTTGAAAAGTCTGTTCTAACGCAAAAAGTGAGAGACAAGTTGTCATTCAGAGAAATCTTCGAAAGAGAGGAAGCATTTCATTCACAAAGACATAATATTTCAATTGGAAGTCGTAAACGATGGAGAACTGTTGTTACACAGTAAGCTCTGGATCTGAAAACGTCCCTTTCACAGAGGCATTGTGATGCCTTTGTGTTGTTGCAAACGTTGAGAAACTGAAAACTGAAATTCATTCAAAGTATATACACTCGAAGGATCGTTATTTTTCGAAAGATTGATAATTTGTTCACACAAATCAAAACATGGGAATTTGTCCATCAATTAATGTCATTTAGATGATACAATTTTTAATCATAAATGCATTAGTACGTCATATTTTCGATCGGAGTTGTGAACGATGGAGAACTGTCGCTATACAAAAGGCTCCGAGTCTGGAGTCAAAGGTAAATTGACTCGTATTTTTGACGCTGAATCGAATGAGACCAAAGGCGGTGTTAGAACTTTCAACAAGGAAAAATATAAAAAATACGGAATAATGAGGTTAAGTCAAGTGGAAACGGTGAACTTATCTCCTTACCGTGAAAGAATTCGTTTTCTTCAAAAGAGGAAAGAGGTTTTAAAAAATACTCCCGACCCGCGGAAGTGACGTCCAGCTCTAATGCTTTCTCCCGTATTAGACCTTCCGAGGAAAAAGAAAATTCGAGTGCCAGAGCTCGTTGTGAAAATAATTAGTCAGGACCCTCGGGGGCAGAGAGGGGGCCACTCTCCTGCAGAGTGAGTTATCTCGCCTACGAAGAGCCTGGAGCCGAGGGGGGCTTATTGTAACTAATTACGAGATGTTGGTTTTCTCCGGGTACGCCATCCGTTTTAAAGTAGGTTACTAGTGTTAAGGGCTTTCAGGGGGGCACAAAACCTTTGAGTCTGTAGGAGATAGGCTCAGATAAGAAAGGCTGCAACAACAAATGAGGCGGTTCGATGTTTGTTTTATGTTTACTCTTTCATTCTCTTTTCTCCTCAGGATAAATACGGGCATTGATATGAGCTTCGTTAAGGGTTTTTTGGTTTATTTGCCCAGTTTCCATGAACCGTATTGATTAAATTTAGTAAATTGGCTTCTTTTTTTCTTGGGGATGTAGTTGTAACCCCTACGCTAAAGAGTAAAAAGTGGGGTAGTAAATAGTGAAGATTTTGGTTTATTATTTTCAATCGTGTTTGTAGAATCGAAAGCACTTGTCCGGAAAGATCAACATGAATAGTGTCAAAATACTCTGCTGGAATGCCAATGGACTCATGTTACGAAAAACTGAGCTTCAGTTGGCTCTAGACTTCAACCGGATTGACATTTGTCTCATTTCTGAGACACATTTTACCAACGAATCGTACCTCCGACTCAAAGGCTACAAGTGCTACCACGCCATTCATCCAAGCAATCAAGCGCGCGGCGGCAGTGCAGTATTGATTAAAGAAAGCCTCTATCACCATGAGCAAGTCAAAATAGAAACTGAAGCGTTCCAGATATGTGCCATTGCAATCAGGACCACTTCATTCATGATTAATGTTGCAAGCATAATATGCTTGCATTATAACATTATATTATAATGTCTGCCGAGGCAACAAACGACATACGATGAATACATGGGTATACTCTCCCAACTTGGGAATCGTTTCATCCTAGGAGGGGATTTCAATGCTAAAAATACACTTTGGGGTTCAAGACTAACTACTACCAAAGGTCGTAGATTGATTCAAGCAATCAATGATAAAAACTGCGAAGCATTTTCAACCGGGAAACCAACATACTGGCCACAAGACCCCGACAAGACACCCGATCTGATAGACTTTTTCATTACGAAAAACATTTCAGCGAACTACCTGCTGGTCGAAGAAAACTTTGATCTCAGTTCAGATCATTCACCCATCATACTGACACTCAGTGATCGAATCATTCAGAAGCCATCCAACCCTGCCCTAGTCAATCAGAAGACCAACTGGGAGCTCTTCAAGCAAGAAATATGCAGACATATCGACTTGAGTAAGTCCTTACAATCACCAGAAGAAATTGAACACGAGCTCGAGCATCTTGTTTGCAGTATACAAACTGTTGCTTGGGAAAATACACCAACACTTACAAGGCGACTCCGAGGGATCAATTACCCTCGGGAAATAGTCACTGCAATAAAAGAAAAACGCAAGGCCAGAAAACGATGGCAAGTAACTAGAGTACCCAGCCATAAATCAGAATGGTACAAGGCAGAAAGTGAACTGAGGTCTTTGACTCAGGAGATCAATGAAGAAACCCAAGAGCACTATATCATGGGACTCACAAGTCATCGCGATACTGATTACTCACTTTGGAAGGCTACCAAATATCTTAAAAGACCAATAATACAAGCTTCACCCATAAAAAAATTCCGATGGGAGTTGGGCTAAGAGTAATCAGGACAAAGCAGCGATTTTTGCTGATTACCTAGCAAACATATTCACTCCAAACATTGCTATGACAGATGAACTGACTCTAGAGGTCGCAAATGGTATTGATCAAGATGTCGACATTCCACCCGTTACTATCAAAGAGATTAAGCTCATAATCGATAAGGAAATCAGTCCAAAAAAGGCTCCTGGCTACGACCTTGTCCAACTCCTTGATACAAGAGATATCATCAGAAGATTGAAGCGTACCAAACCACTTGACCTAGCTTACTTGTGAAGCAGTGAAGTGAAACATCCACCATAATCAACAAAACTCAGTGATGTATCTTAGTTTTGAATATAAGTCCATATTTTCAAAATAATATTGTTAATAAGTAATACTTGGTGCAATAAATAATATTGATTAAAAAAAAATTATTTTCAATCATGAACCTTTGGAATTGACCGAGAAAAAACAAATTTTAACCCCCCCCCCCCTCAAAATTTATTGGTTCACGTTTCAAGGCGCGTAGAAACCAAAAATCGAATAAAAATTTGGCCGTCCATCCGCCGTCCGCCGTATGCGGCACTTTCCTTAGTTCCCATGGACCGATTCTGATGAAATTTTGTATGTGGGCTCCAATTGGGGTCTAGTTGGGCCCCAAATCTTTTGGTTGATGTCGGTCACTTCTAAGGGTTGAAAAATAAGGGTTGAAATTATGAAAACGCCCTAGCTCAAAAAATAGAATGGGAATAATTTGGAGGTGAATTTGGAAAACAATGAAATTGAAAAGAAATTATACATATAGAGAGAAAATACTTCAGGCACTTGTCATTATCATTATATTTTGAATAGGATGCTCTTTCACTCCCTCTCTCCCGAGAAATTCCCATTTTCCTCACAAAGAGTTTTGCAAACTTCGTACAACTTGAAACTTCGTTGCTGCTCTGGAAATATGAAAAACGGTATATCTCATCTTATTCTATATTTGAGATACAAAGCAAATATGAAACAAGAGTTAAGTTGCTCGCTACGAAAACTGCTGTTTTATGGAATAAATACATGGTCACTATAATGTCTGTTTTGTTTGACTCAAACGATACACAATTAGGTCCCAAATTTAACGTTCGTAGGGACTTTTCATACACAGTCCATGTGTTATGAACAACTTTTAAGAATAGCAACATGAAATTCTGAATTGAATGAGACCCAGCCAAAGCTGTGAAGGTTTCTAACGATCTAATAGCTTGATTTTACTCATTTTGGGAGGTAGTTTTGGGCCCAGTACATTTATGTTCTCAGCAACTCAATTTCGGTGCCCAAAGGACATTACTAGAAGTTCGGAATTGGTAAATATATCAGATGTATCTACAAAATTTGATTCTCCAAAATCAACATTCCTCCTCACATTTTGCGTTTCAGAGCTTTCTGAACTATTTTGGTTCCATTTCCATAAAGTTCCAGGTGTGAGCCCCCGGGACTCACAGGGATTTTCCCCCACAGTAGTCCCACAGAAACACCTGAGTCCTTCCACCATAAAACCGGTGATGTATCCATGAGGAACACTTCATGGATCTGCCATCAGGAGTAGAAATTCACGCTCGATTCAAAAGTAGTCTTTTGAAGAAACTCAATCTTAAATGCTTGCATACGAGTCTGTAACACATTGGGACATTTTCATGTCAACTACTACACAACAAGGTAGTGAAGTAAGGTTGTTAGTTCATGTACCCAAGCATCAAAATAAGAAAACAGTTGATGGTTCTCTACGCAACACAGTGAGTCTATTTTATTTATTTATTGGTCGCGTGAGCAAGACTTGCTTAGTTTTCGTGACGATTTTTCAGTTCATGTGCCAAAGCAAAGACATGAAAATTTCAATAAAATACAAATACAAATTCTTTGAAAGAACAGCAGAATAACGAAAAATCCCCATCCTAACCTGATATAATTGCTATCTGAACGATGATTCGAATACTGAAAAACAATAATTCATTAGAGTCCCACCATACCGGGAATGATACAGGTATTAAACCACGCTGAAAATGGAATGAAAACAAGTATATTCTTAAAATAATAACCGGTCCGTCCTAAGTGGTTATCGTTGAGGGTTCTCTGCTTGAGAGGGTTATCTCTCGTGTTTTCAAACGCGAAATTTCATTTTCTCAACCAGGGGAGGAAGATCGTATTTCAGAATGGTGGTGTTTTCCAGCTATATTCGTGGAGTGGAAAACGTTGTATGTTCGAGATATGGTTTATTATTGCCCCCCCTCCTCCTCATTCTCTCACAAAGAAAACTCTGCGTGAGAAAGATGACGAGCAAAGGAGGTTGGTATCTGTGCTACACCAACTAAACTCACCATTAGAAATTCAGGGACATGCTTAGAGTTCAAAAGCCGTAGAATTGCAGTAAAACGGTACAAATTATTACTCAACTGTCTATTATTATACGCTAATACAAGAAGCTTCGCACCTTCTAAATGAAAAGTAAAAATGCAATTGGAAATTATGCGATTATTCTGAAAAGGTATCTCAGAAACTCCACATTTCAAAACAAACTGACAGAACGGAGCACTGATTTGACAGATATCCTTTATTATCGCGCTTACAAAATAAAAGCGCTTCCGTCAAATATAAAACCAGAGTCACCGATAATGACATAACTCTTGTTCTTTCCAGACATGCATAATGCAAAGCGGCGCCAGTTATTATCAATCAAGCTGCTGGAACGTTCAATTTTCCTCTCCACAACCGCAGAGGGAAGCGTGTACAAACACCAAACAGGTGGTCTTTCAATCATCGTGGATCGTGCTGGATCCTTCTCGTGGAACAACTTTATCGGGCGACTGCATGGAAATGCGCCCTCGACTGCTTCGGAGTTCATTATCTACGATGAATTGTAAACTTATCAGGATCTATCGCTCTCACGATGAGAAAACGGAGGATTGTTGGTTAGCTTCCTACCTACCGTTAGTAGGATTCTCAACAAATTGTCACTCTTCATACATGCGTGTTTTGGGGCTTTATAGTTTGCTTCTCATTCAACGATAAAGTGATCTCTGTATCCGAGAGGTAGGTCAGCAAACAATTTGAGTTCTCCAAGATCGAAATTTTCATTAGATTTTTTCTATTCCAGATGTTTGTGAATGATTCCTGTTTCGTGTCAGATGGACTCAATTCTTTATCAGTAGTAGGGGGCGTCAGGGAAATCAGATCAGCTGTAACTAACTCTGAATACATTCATGAACGCTTTGAATGGATTGGCAGGATCTAAGGGGACGAAGCTTACCATTCGCCTGTTGAGGCTAAACACTGAAATTGGATACACAGCTTCTTAAAAAGCACTAGAAGTAATTAGGAGGAAATCAGATAAATCACATCAGATGTGCGAGCGAAGATAACTTTATCCCTATTCATCCACCAGAACACTGGAACTTGATGTATTCTACCAACCGTGATTAAAAACAGCACTGCAAATTATTACACAACGGGTTTTTTTCCGTATAGACCACCCTGCTGCAAAGAACGCTGCTTTTCCATTATCAGTACCAAGCACCTTCACTGTAAACTTTACTTTGAAAGAAAGTACCTACTAGTAAAACATGGTTGGATCCGAACAATTACTCAGTATAATTGTTCTAGGAGTAGGGATTTGTATGATTTAAAAGATACAAATTGAATAAGAAAGATTGATATATAGTTCTATAATAAATGATGTCTGTAATTCTCTCTTAGTCAGCTAAAATTTGAACGGAGATTAGGCCTCTTTTGCGATTCACACTCGTGTTTCTGATTTATCCTAAGTCCAACCCTTAAGTTCTCGTAGGGAGCGAACGGTTTGACCTACAGACCTCCGCATGGTCTCAAAAAATTCTAACAATTCAATACTACCATAAATTGAAGGAAAAACAATACCTCTATTTCACAATTTTTTGAGCTGGGGCGTTTTCAGCCTTTCAACCTTATTTTTCAACCCTTAGGAGTGACTGACATTAACTAAAATTTCGGGCAGAACTAGATCCCAAATAGAGCCCATATACCAAATTTCATCAAAATCGGACGGCCAAATGTTTATTAGAGTTTTGGATTCTACGTACCTTGAAACGTAAACCAACAAATTTTGAGGTGGGGTTAAAAGAGTAGGTATCCAAGTTGTGCCAACCACCTGGTGTCTGACCACTATCACTAGGCAACTACCTCGAGCTGTGGATATTTTCTCCTTACTTATTACACATAGTCAGTTGTACCAAGCAAATAACTTTGCTTCAGTGTATAGGTCATTTTGACGTGCACCTTGATTTATAATAAGGATGTTATATAAGTATTGATGATCGTAGGGCGGAATAATAATAAAAAATGACCTCCAAAGTTTGGAGTTTCACACAGAAAAATATTCAACCCTCGTTCAAATGGCTGCGTTTTCATACAATATAACTGTGTCTTTTCTCTTGCAGGTTAATATTTAATTATCATTTTCCTCTGTAGGTCACGGACTTTTCAACTTCCAACATTACGAGAACATAACATTACAGAGAGAATAAATTGACAAAGAATTCATATCGCCCGCCTTTGTGCTCATTGTGCGAGAGACACGATCTTAATTACACCCGTTGACGTTACAGATTTTTTCGAGCTGACTCGCTTACTTAAAAAAAAAAAAAAAAAAATCCCGCTGCCGTAAAAGAGATTAAAATTTTACCTCGACAGTATTCCATATTTCGTCAGAGTGAGCCAGCCTAAGCCCACCATAGATAGCCGTGAGCCTTTCGGACACATTTTGTTGCTTCATCGTAGGATCACCCAGAACAGTTATTTTACACTTAATTCCAATCTTAGCCATGAATTTCACAAATAATTGAATCAATCATGATAGTTGCTAATGTGCTGATGCGAATGAAATAAACATGGCCACGTGCTGGTTTGTCGTGTACTCGTAATTCAGCTGATCCCA
The DNA here is from genome assembly GCA_009739505.2 of Apolygus lucorum. Taxonomy (NCBI): domain Eukaryota; kingdom Metazoa; phylum Arthropoda; class Insecta; order Hemiptera; family Miridae; genus Apolygus; species Apolygus lucorum. The sequence continues at coordinate 26,597,463 of CM019168.2, read as the reverse complement.
ATAGTTTGAAATCTCTTCGTCTTGAAACGCCCACCACTCTAGGTTAATTATTTAAGGTAAATAGAAATAAATTTCCATTCATTTTTAAAATTTTCGAATTATTTAAAACGTTTTAAAACTAATTTTTGGTTTATTATGTTCAATACTGAACCTTTGGAATCGACCAAGAAAAAAATTTCTACCCCCTCTCAAAATTTTTCAGTTTACGTTTCAAGGTAAACGGTCTATTTCCTACATAGAATCCGAAAATCGAATAACAATTTTTTCGTCCGTCCGCACTTTCCTAAGTTCCCATGGACCGATTTTGATGAAATTTGGTATATTAGCTCCATTTGGGGTGTAAATGTGTCCCGAAGCTATTGGTTGATGTAGGTCACTTGTAAGGCATGAAAAATAAGGGTTTACATTTTTTGAAAACGCCCTAACTCAAAAAATTTTGATATAAAGGTATTGTTTTTCCATCAATTTAAGATAGTATTGAATTTTTAGAACTTTCAGAGACCACGCGAAGCTCTGTAGGACAAACCGTTCGCTCCCTACGAGAACTTAAGGGTTAGACTTATTAGATAAATCAGTAACATGAGCATGAATCGCAAAAGAGGCCTAATCTCCGTTAAAATTTTGGCTTACTAAAATGGAATCGCTGTATGTAGGTACGTGGTAGGCAGATGGTAACAATGGCAAAGCCGAGTTATTTGCAGACGAGTGATCTATGAAGAAAGATAATAAACCTTTGTGTAATAATTTGCAGCGTTTTTTTTTTTATTTTTTTAAAATTTACATTTTTTTTTTGAATTTTAGGTATAACATATTTTTTTTAGCTTCATGATGCAAAAATTTCTTAAAGGAAAATTCACACTGAATCCTATTGTACCGTATAGTAACAAGTTTACGATAACACTTTCCACCAAAACCGACAAAAACTACACTACCTAGGTATTAATCCAAGCACGAATAAAACCAAAATTATTATAAAATGAAACCAGTGTAGTTAAAAAACTACTATATTGTTGCAAGTACAACTTGGTACTTGTGAGAGACTCCTCCTGTGCTCCACATAATGGCAGATTAAATTAGTCCAAAAATTCCTTAAATTTTTTTTCAACTTCTTTAAAATTTGGCTTTTTAACATGATCGAAAAGTTTTATTCGTATAATGTGGATATTTTGCCCCGAAATGTTGGGCCATTTTGATTCATTGTGTTCAATAATAAGAAGTTTGGTATGTCAGGTCCATTTGGATTTTAGTTATGCCGCGAAATTTTTTTTACCATCAGACACTTCTAAGAAGTAAAAAGTAGGGGAAAACATTTTCAAAATGCCCTACCACGAAAACTTTCGATATACAGGTAAATTTTTCATTGATTTAAAATAGTCAAAAATTCTTGACAGCACCCAGAACTTCGTGGGATCCATTTGAGCCAACAGATCGCTCTATGAGGCTAATGAATTACCTAATTAAGGAATATTCCATGACTTTTCTCCAGTTTTTACAGTTGACCCAGCCGGTCAACTATTCTTTATGACTAATTATTGTGGAATTAATCAGCATACAACAGCCACGTGAAAGTATCCTTTGACCTAGCCCAAGTGAGGACCGAAACCTCTTCCCCAACCTACCCTAGGGCCTCAGAAAGATCCGAAGAAGCCACGTTCTTCGTAGACGGGCGATCTTTACTGGAAAATATACCGTTGTGTAATAATTGGTATCTTGTTTGTATGTAGGTATGGGCTTAAACGAACTCATTTGCGTAAGTATTCCTATTTGTTCTTGTGGAAATTACCGCATTTTAATTGACTATACAATGATTACAATAGGAACCAGCTCAAAATTACCTACAACAATGGGTACTTTGTCAGGAACAAAATTATATCATTGTTAAAATATGAAGTAGGTAGATAATAGGTTTTTGAAAATTTGGTCATAAGTAATCGCTTGATGACTGGAATCCATTCCATATATTTTTAGTTTTCTGGGCAAAATTAATCAATTTCAAATTTTTTTTTTGGGCTATTTCCAACCGTAATTTTTCCTTTTCTTACGTATCGGTACTGTAAGAGTAATGTAACATTACCCTTATCATATCAAGTTTCTTCTCAATACTCGACTAACCTTGGTTACCTACATTTTATCGTTCTTATGGAGGTAATTAATTGTTCGTTCAGCTCAATCGAGTGAAGTGAATCGGTTCGGATTGGGACTGAATTCATTTTTTTCTCTCTATAGGACTGGTAAAACTAAACATTTTAAAAAGAAAAAAAACGCAAATTCGTTGTGGAATAAATCGATTGTCAATAAACGAAATATTATTTCGTTTATTGACAATCGATTTATTCCACAACGAAATTGCGTTTTTTTTTCTTTTTAAAATGTTTAGTTTTACCAGTCCTATAGAGATGCAATCATATTATGATAGAAAGTCCTAGAGGAATTCAATCATATTATGATTGAACCAAAGTAGAGTATGACTGGGAAAAAATTAACCTCTCAGTCTGTGACATGACTATTTTTATTCTTGATCCAGCCTCAAAAAGCTTCTAATTTGGTAGTAATCATTAGTTCCTAGTTGTTCTCCTATTTCCGCTACTTTGAGCGTCCCCTCTAATTTGCCACTAGGCTCCTGTTTCTGAGTGTTGGCTAAGAAGCTTAGAAGAGATTAGCTTAGAGAGTAGATTCTCTTCCAACCTCTTTCTTCGTGTTGGCCCTTCAAAAACACGGACGCTAGCGGAAATTAGGCAAAGCCAACCTATTGTGTGCTAACATTTTGAAATAACCTTGTGCAATCAATCTGTTTGATGGTATGGTTTGTTAGAACTTAAAAAAAATCAAAAGTTTAGGAGTGAGTACTCTATGAGTTTGTGGAGATGAGTAAATTGAATACTTATACTTTTAAAAGTATCCTTGTATTCACGGTTCGGTGGTATGGTCTGTTAAAAATCGGAAAAAATCATCAATTTACGCGAGGGTATTATTTACTGGTTTGTGGAATCGAGTAGATTACCAATATTGAGTGCTTAAATTTTGAAAATATTACTTTGGTGGAGGACTCAATCACCTTTAATTCCTCTACTTTCCACTACAACCTCTAAACTGATAAGTCCGGGGTCATAAATGTAGTGATAGCAGGTGGAGTGGTAACTTATGACTAGGAGAGAGAAGACGAATAGTGAGATATGATCTGATTTATTGTCGGCCTTTCCGGATCCTTATACCTAACCGGTATGGGGGGGGGGGGGGGCAGCCCCTCCACATACCGGTTAGAGGTGGTATTAGAGTAGAGATGGGTATCGATACCCGATATTTCAAAATATCGAAACTCTCGTACTCGTACCGATATTTTTGGATATCGATATTTTGGAGCTGATATTTCTGAATATTGAATATCGATACAGTTCTCGCGGACAATTCAACGAAACTGCAAAAAAAAAGATGAAGAAGATAGAGATTCAGTTGGGTCATTACTCGGATAAAATTAATCATCATTATGGAGAAAATGTTCAATAACATTTACGGTTATTAATAATTAAAGGTAGGTATGTTGTGTAAATACACTCAAGTTGGACTGCTGCAAAGAACGCTGCTTTTCCATTATCAGTACCCAGCACCTTCACTGTAAACTTTACCTTGAAAGAAAGTACCTACTAGTAAAACATGGTTTGATCCGAACAATTGCTCAGTATAATTGTTCTAGGAGTAGGGATTTGTATGATTTAAAAGATACAAATTGAATAAGAAAGATCGATATATTGTCCTATAATAAATGATGTCTGTAATTCTCTCTTAGTCAGCTAAAATTTGAACGGAGATTAGGCCTCTTTTGCGATTCACAATCGTGTTTCTGATTTATCGTACGTCCAACCCTCAAATTCCCGTAGGGAGCGAACGGTTTGTCCTACAGAGCTCCGCGTGGTCTCGAAAAATTCTAAAAATTCTATACTGTCTCAAATTGATGGAAAAACAATACCTTAATATCAATCTTTTTTGAGTTAGAGCGTTTTCAAAATTTCAAAATTCATTTTCCGACCCTTAGAAGTGACCTACATCAATCAAAATCTTCTGGGCACAACTAGATCCCAAATGGAGCCTACATACCAAATTGCATCAAAATCGGTCTGCTAAGTGGCAAAAGTGCCACGTACGGCGTAAGGCGGAAGGACGGCCAAATTTGTATTCGATTTTTGGATTCTACGTACCTTGAAACGTAAACCCCACAAATTTTGAGGGGGTGTTACAACAATTTTTTGCTTGGTCGATTCCAAAGGTTCATAATTGAAAATAATAAACCAAAATAAACAACTTACGTGTAAATACTCTTGAGTCCCTGGATACAAGTAGGTACCTTGTACGAATAATGGAAATAATTTTTAGTCGTGTTGTTTCTAAATGTAGGAAAACAAACAACGAAAAAACACACTATTGAATATTCGTCAGAATGATCGGTGCTGCTTATTGCAGCTGAAGTGGAAAGGTGGAATTGGGGTTTTGAGGTTTCCACAAATTCAATAGGTACCCTTTTCTGTTTGGTTGCTACTTTCACCTTGATGAATTGGCCAACTATAACTGAGTACAGACGTTTTCACCCAACAACGTTCTGGAAAATATCAAAGGTGGGAGCATTTCCTAATAAAGAGAGGCGGTTCCTTCAATGGCTTTTGTAAGTTCGCTCCACTTTTCTCCTCGGGAAATTCCGAAAAACCTCGCGGAAAAGTCCCTTTTTGCGCGTTCAAAAAGGTGAAGACTGGTTTTACATTACAACGGGGGGGGTTGGGAAAGAAACTTTTAATTAGTGAGGGCCTAGTGAAGTGCACTGTGGTTAATTAGGAGCTGAGCCCAAGGAGATAAGCCGGTGGGTGTTACTTGGCCAGAGAAGTAGGGAAGGGTTTTTCAACCCCGTTGATACCCTTCTTCGGAGGTCTCGACGCCAACTCGGGAAGACCCGGGATCGCGGTGACGACAAGGGCTCAACCCTTGGGGTTCTCAGGGGAAAGACGGAGGGAAGGGGTCTTTTAAAAGGGCTACGTGATCGGGATACGGCAGAAGGGCCTAATTGCCCCAGGCCACCCTGCTCCCCACCTGGAGGGTAATCCGTATTAGGGTTTTGCCCTTCCCGACCCTCAACTGTCCTCACTCGTCTGCCCTTTGGACTTTGATACCATCTCTCTTTCGATATGAGTTGCCACAGTTTTTCACGGAACTGTTTATCCGACACTACGGAAACCTCTCAAAACATCCTTCTTTTCAAGGATCCGTTCGATGATTGGTTCCCTTCATGTTTCCTCAGGGTTGCCAACTACCACGAAACAAATCCCGTTAGATGAAGGCAAGCTGAAAGAAAAACGCTATGAATTATTGCGCGACAGTGTATTTTCTGTGTTTAACTCACTCGTCTGCACAGAATGAACTACTAACTTTATTATTGCCTTTATTATTGCCTAAGTTCAGCAATCAAGTTAATTTTGACAGAAATTACCTACACAAGTGCCAGCAATAACATCGTCTCCCCAAAGTGCCTCCAATCAAATTAAAATTTGGTTCCCATTTGCTAATGAAGCACAAATGAGTTAGATAGAACTCTACTTGGAGAAACGTATTGAAAAATGTTTTTCTTACTCAAAGCATTCTAGAGAGCGATCTGAAAACGAGAACCTTTCAAGAATGATTGCTAGGTTCGCAGCGAGCCACTTGTTTGTTTGATTTTGAATTGAGCACTTACCCAAGAATGGATTCAAAATTACCGATCCCCTTATATTATACCTACAAACTAATATAATAATTATTATAAATATAGGATTACTTATATTTGGCAAAATAAGTGACTGTGTCAACTTAGGTGTAGGCTATATAAAGTAGGTTCATAGTTTCCAATCAATCACATTTTTGTAATCACAGGACACAGTAGTTACAAAAAAAGGTAGGTGTATAACTTCTGAATACCCATTAGTGTTGAAATATTAATTAACTGCTTCAAAAAATCAAGAGGGCTCAGCTGAAATATAAACTCGGAGGATTAATTGTAATATAATTAATGCTTTCTGTTTACTTTTTGTTCTCTATTGAAGAAGTTCATTAGGTTTTCTTCAACTCATATTGCAACATGAACCATTTAGTCTTAGATTTCTTCAATAGAGAACAAAAAGTAAACAGAAAGCAATAGAATAATGTAAGACTTCTGCTGCTTCACCTACGTTATTGTATTCGGGTGTCATTTTGACACCATAGCAGGTTAGTATTCAGTTGATTGCAATGACGGATGGGCTCCGAGATGGCGGCCGGCTGGCAGATCATTGAGATTTGGAGGACAGTCTAGTAACCAGACTAGTACTTCAACTGTTGAAGCACACCTTTGAGGGAGAGGCCTCTCTCCACCAGGGAGGGTCGGGACACTGAAGAAAGTGGGAAATGGTGTCATTTTGACTCTCCGAATCCATTCTAGGGTTAAATTGAGGAAATACGTCAGTGAACACTAATTTGCTCACATTCGTGTTTCTGATTTGTTATGGAGTCCATTTCCATACCAGATTTCAGAACACACTTGTACAGTTACAGTTGGGTACGTGTGATGTAACTTAATAGTAGAAGTTCAAGTTCAACTTCTCGTACTTGAACTTGTACTTGTAATTCGAGTACTTACACTTCAACCCGATTTTTTGAGAATTTGTACTTGGAAAATCCAAAACCTGGGAAACAACGCCGAGTAGTTAAACTTCAATGCTATGTTGAATTGTTTGCTCTGACTCAAGAAATAGATACCCTGCAAAGCCAATTGGAGAATGTCCCTGATTATCACGATTCGATCATTCTTCAGGTTCTAGGTTCGGTTCACCTATTCATCGAAAAACATACAAAGCCAGTTATCAAGTCCGATATTTTGGCGCCAAAACACTTTTTGTACTAGCTAGAGTTGAAGGATATGGATTGGGTTGTTTTCTCATTGGTACCGACTAGGAACTGACATCGGGTGGAAGACTCACAGCAGTCAGCAACACGTCTTGGAAGGGTTCAACGACAGTTCTTGTGCTTTCAGAATGCCAGAGTTTTGTACGTGCAAAGGGTTAATACCTTGAGCCAATCTCCAAACTCGGTGAAAAATCTACTTTGCCAAAGCCAAGAAAGAGCTATTTCCGGACGTAATTAACTATATGAAATTTTACTGCTGTAGCCGTTCAGCATCTGAAACCTATTAACCAAACGGATGGTGGGAACAGATGATGGGATGGCAAATGCAACCTGGTGACTGTGAATGAGCAGCAATACATATTTATAACTATATATTTATGCTTAACAGTTCATAGTAACAGTAGTTAGACATCAGCTACTGATCTATTCGGTGCCAACGGATACCAAGGTGAGAAATTGACCACGATATATCTTCCCGCTGTCCGTGAGTCCCTCAAGGAGGCTTCTGTGGATTCCTGCAGGTAAACGGTGATAATGAAGATGATTAGAAGGGTTGACGGATAGCGGGTTGCTCCCAGAAGGCCGATTACGTGGGAAACTTAACAGTCATCTAACGTCATCGTGTAATATCAACCCTATAAATCAATCTCGTAGGCGGGTAGATCGCAAATCGGCTTCCTATCGACGATAATTAGGTGCTCCAGACCTAGTCCTCCTCGTAATCAATAAGTAGAAATTCCTTTCGAACTAAATCTTCTTCTTCTTAATTCGCCGTCTCCTCGCGGAGGTGGGCGATCCAAACTGCTAGCTCCTCCTTGTCGGTGGCCACTCTGAACACTGCCTCCGATGAACAGGAAAACCACCGTCTCAGGTCCTTCAGCCATGAATTTTTTCGCCTTCCAACCGATCGACGTCCCAGGATTTTCCCCTCCACTATGAGTCTCAGGAGCTCGTAACGGTCCCCGCGCATTACATGTCCAATGTACCTAGTTTTTCTCTCCTTCACGGTGAGAAGGAGCTCCCTGGTCTTGTCCATTCTATTGAGGACCTCCACATTCGTTACTCTCCGAACCCATGGGATGCGCAACATGCGTCGGTATACATACATCTCGAAGGCCTCAATATTGCGCTCCAAACCCGGGTCAAGCGTCCAGCTTTCACACCCATATAGGAGGACAGAAAACACGTAGCAACGGACCATTCGCATTCTTAGGGCTAAGCTTAAAGTCGACCTGACAAAGAAGTTTTTCATTTGAAAGAAGGTACTTCTTGCCATCTCAATTCGTGCCCTAATTTCTTTCTTTGGGTCGTTACGGTCATTCAACAGGGCTCCGAGGTACTTATAACTGGAGACCTGCTCTACTCGGTCTCCATTAACCATCAGACTCACGTTAACACTGCGCTTCGAAAACACCATGCATTTCGTCTTGGAGGCGTTTAGTTGCAGTCCGTAGGCTTCACTGTGCTGGGCTATTGACTCCATGATGCATTCCAGATCCACGAGGCTACTGGCGAGGACCACTGTGTCATCAGCATAACGAATATTATTAATATACGTGCCATTGACACAGATTCCCTTGTTGCTGTGCTCCTCGAGGGCTTCCTTAAATATGGCTTCAGAGTAAAGGTTAAAAAGCAGGGGTGAGAGTATGCAGCCCTGCCTTACACCTTTCTCTATTAACATGGCCTCGGATGTTTTGTGCTCCACTCGGACTTCGGCTGTCTGACTCCAATACAACGCCGAGATCAACTCCACTTCCCCGCTGTCGATTCCAGTGGCTCTCAGAATCTCCATCATCTTTAGATGCTTGACACTGTCGAATGCTTTCCGGTAATCAATAAAACAAGCATACACATCGACATTCATGTCTCTGCACCTCTGCGTTAACACGTTCATGGAGAAGAGTGCTTCGCGGGTCCCTACGCCATTCTGGAATCCAAATTGCGAGTCCGCCAACAGAAATTCACATTTCCTATATATCCGAGTGTGAATTATGCGGAGGAATATTTTCAGTACATGAGACATCAAGCTTATGAATCTGTACTCATCACAGTGAGAGGAACTTGACTTCTTGGGCAGCGGAATAAACGTTGACCTCAACCAGTCAATAGGTATTTTGCCAGACCTGTAAATAACGTTGAAAAGTTTTGTCAAAAGATCCAGCCCTTCACCATCTTCCTCCACCATTAGCTTTATCACTTCAACGTGAACTTTATCCGGTCCAACAGCTTTTCGATTCTTTTGCATTTTGATAGCATGGATAACCTCACTCTGAGTGATATCTGGACCAATCTCGTTGATGTCTTCGGAACTGGGTGGAATGTCGGGCCTGTCATCACTGAACAGCCCTTCAACATACTCCTTCATAATTTTCACTTTTTCCTCGACGCCAAGTACATATTGATTATTTCCATCCTTCAAGTTCGTCACATGCTTCCTTCTCCTCTTATCCGTCATCTCCTTCACTTTTCTATGCACATTGAACGAATCAAACCTTTCTTGCAGCTTTTCTATTTCCTCGCACTTGTCTGTCATCCACTTTTCTTTAGCCTCATTGCATTTTCTCCGGATGATTCCATTTAATTCATCATATCGCTGTTCATTTACGGATTTGTTGACTCTTCTTTCATCCATCAATAACAAAATCTCATCCGTCATCCAATCCTTATTCTAAAACTAAATCTAGAACTAAATCACCCCAAGACAAAACCTATAATGAAGTTTCAAAAATTACGATCAGGCCACGCCTTCTTTGACCTTATCAACTGATTAAATCGTAGTTAGAGCCAGCACCCTATTGTCACTAGGCTCTCTGTTAATCATGCCCCTTTGAACCAATCAGCTAACATAATACAGGATTTAGTCCAAGCATCACAGTTACTCAAAAGTCCTCTCCTTTGAAAGGTAAATCGGAATTCAAAATTTCTTCAACTATTGCCACCATCAGACAATCAGATGCTAAGACTAGTAGAGAAAAGGTCCCCTAACTCGCCTTCTTTGACCTCCTCAGACAATCAGTGTCATTTGGCCAAGATCTCTCCGTCAGCTACGCCTCCTTTGAACCAATCATTCGTTCATAATGGATAATATTGCGAGCCTCAGAGACACCCATGATTCCTTCCATCTAATTGGTCATTCAGAATCTAAAATTTTTGTAGGCCACACCATCTTTGCCACTATTAGCCAATCAGGATGCGGGGATCAGGTCACACCCCGACTGACTACTTGATTAGGCTATTTTTGAGGAGAATGTTCATTGTCAGGATGAGTTTACTGATTTGTTGAAGGTTCTTGCGTTTAGTTTGGCTAGAGGAATCTTTCATGCTGAAGCCTATAGGTGGTGTTTCCTTTCATCCATAAGCATCGTTCTGAAACTGACATGGAACCCAACTTCTCTGTGTGGACTCCATTCATCATCTATAAGATAATTTTCCATGTTCCTATGAACTTTCGTGATGCTTAGGTGACTTCAATTTTTCTCTTCCTATATTTTTTCTTTACAAATAAAACAACCATTCAAACGCACGGCAAAGGTATCATTCGATCACAAAGTTTATTGAACCACTCTGAGCCCAATTCAATTTGACATTCGAACGACCCGAATTGCACGGTCGACACTTGAACGCGAAATCGTTGTTTACACGACCCGCTGAGGAAAGCGGAGCATTTCCCGTTGTGGCGGTTAATTTGCATTCTCCTAAATAAAAAAATACAGAGGCAGTGAATTCAGTCGTCGCCCACGCCTCTTGCATACATCATGCCGTCAGCCCTGGCCTTCACCTTCTCTCTAGCCATTTTTTTCCGGCACAACTACACTTTAATGCATGACAAAAATTTGTTTCTGCAAAAGTGTTTTCTCTTGAACTAATTTCTATGCAAGAGGAAAAAATAAATCTCTCACGGCTGGAATAAATAATGCAAACGGAGATACGTATTCCCTGAACCATCCGACCACTTGACGTATTAAATTCAATACATCTAGACCACTCAAAATATTATTACGCAGAGTTATGGTGTATATTCTCACTCAAATAGCATGACTATTTTGTACTCAGCCGAGATTCTCATGTATTGTGAATTTTCGCTTGCAAGAAAGAAAGTGCTTGTATATAATATATACAATATAATGTATATATGTATACAATATATGTATGTATAATATAATATATATATTATGCGCAGTAGCTACTCTACGATGTTTGGATACGGTGACTTTTGAGTGCCAGCTGGTGAATTATTGTGCAGTTACATCAGTAATAGACATCAAACAGCTGTACCAGGTTACAATAAATTGCAAAATTATCCATTGAAATGGACTATAACTATTTCTCAGAGTATCAACCAATCGCCAAGTTTTTAGCCTTAGCATTCACAGCCCGAGACTGGCCCACTGAAGAAGAGCTCAGAGAGTTTTACAGCAATGGCCGCTCGGCAGGATGATGATGGTAGCTGGAGCTGACACCACCTGGCTGAGGCTTGACGTCCACCCGTTCTTCATGGTGATTGTTGGGATTTGGCAGCCTAACTCATCAAATCGTTAAATAAAAAGAGTGAAATCACAATTCGGAACAATTTCTATTCATATCATCTAAGTAAAGTATTTTAGGTTCATAACAAACAAATCATCATCATACGACTCACAAAAATCATAACAACATATTGCAGTAAACTCCAACATACTCCAACCCCCACAATGTACTTCTTGCTTGTTTTCTTTTTTTATCTTTCGGTACCTCTACTCATCAATCCGTCTGAAGTTGAAATGGTGAATATTTTCTGCCAAAGGTTAATATTCTCTGACAAGCTTTCTCGTTGCACGATCTTTGTTTTTCTCTAAATTTCCATATGCAATTAGAGAAAATTAGCTCACTCGATTGATAGGAGCTAATGCTCTGCGCAGTCGGCGTAAAACGTTCTCCTTCGTATGCCTTTCCTCTCTGGTTCTGACTTTCTTGCATCTCGTTTGGTTTTGTCACTTTCTCTCATCCATTTTTTTCTTTCTTTCCCTCCTGCATTTCTGGTATGTCAAGATTTATCGTTTATATCCAGTCAAATGGTTCTTCATCACTTTGAGAATATCCCTCAGCGAATTCAGTTGCGAGTTTTTCAGTTGTCCCTCCAGCTTTCCGTTGTTCCCTCTTCTCCTTTTCTTTATGCTTTTTACATTCTTTCTTTCAATGCTTCAGTCCGATCTGTACAGTATTAAATACTGTACAGCAATACTGTACTGAGCAAATTTTGCTCAGTTCCTCCTTCCTTCCTAAGCCTTCCTTCTTCTTCCAATTTCATTCGCCCTTCCTCATTATATCTCATCTTCAGAATCCCTTGCGTAGCTGCGATGTCTTTCTGTTCCAATTTTCTGTTCTCCCCTTTTTCTTCTCCACCCAATGATATATCATCGATACTACTAACCTCTTCATTTTTTGTATCAGGCTTCATCTTATCACGCACGCTTCAATCTTTGCTCTTTTCACTTCAGGTGACTTTCGTTTTACCTCCTCGCTATCATCTGCCCAGAAATTCCCTGATCGATTAATTGAGTAAAAAATACTTCTTGGTGACGGGACTGAAAAGCAACCCAAGGCTAAATACTCCCTTTCTCGTTCTAATCCCTTCATTTCAAATTTTCGTCGGAATTCCATTTCTGCTTAGAAACAGAGAAAAGAGAGCTCTTTTCTCTATCTCCAATTTTTCCTTGTAGTATCTCTCCTCAATCTTATCAAGTTCTTCATCCAACATTTTCATTCTATCAATTCTTTCTCTATTTTCCTCTCTTCTCTTCTCTTCAATTCTAGTTCGTTCGCTAATTTTTTTTTGTTTTGTTTCTTTGCACTGATTCGTCGTTCGAAGGACCACTGCGATTTGGCAGCCTAACTCATCAAATCGTTAAATAAAGAGAGTGAAATCACAATTCGGAACAATTTCTATTGATCTCATCTTAGTAAAGTATTTTAAGTTCAGTAACTAACAAATCATCATCATACGACTCATAACAATCATAACAATATATTGGAGCATACTCCAATAGTGATGGTCAGTGGTAGTTATCCGTGGAGGACACTGTAGGCAGGTTGTCATCTATTCATAACATTAATAGTTTCTGGATACTGGGAACAATCCTGTGAGTCCCCGGGGATCATACACGAGATTTACCTATGTTCACTTACGTTCACAAGAGACAATCTTGGAAACAAGTTATTTACCTTCCCACAATTTTCTAGAACAAATTAGTGAAATTCGGTTTGTGGGACGTACAAATTTCGTGTATCTTTGTTCACTCCCCAAGAACAAAGATTCAAAACAGTCAATTTCCTATGACCTTTTTTAAATGGTCAACTAACTGTTTCAATGTTATTTCTAGTGTAAGGTATCGGAAGACTTACAAAAACCGCAGAAATTCTACCGGAAGTACCGATTATGAGCACATATCACTTCCATAGACAAAGACTGCTTACGACCATTTTTATAGGAAAACAGCTCTAAAATAGTAAACCAAAATAGTTGAGTTAAGGTTTTGGCTAACATCCATTCTGCCAAATCCAGAGCTGATTTCAGAATTTTACGTTTTGATGTGATTTTCCGAGCAGTTCGAAATTGGGTTGTGAGTCGAGGAGAGCGAAACTGAAAATATCAGAGTTGATATTTTGTTGAATTTTAATCGCAAAAGGGCTCTCAACTAGGTCCACTGGAGAGAGCGTCAGTTGCTTCTCGGTTCTCGTTCATTAGGCCTCATATCCCTCTGATATTCCCCCCGCACCATCACTCGTACCGCCGCCTTCCCTCTCGTATTCCCCTTCAAATCCCTTCTCATCCACTATTCATTGCGCTCCGCCCATCCTCGGCGAAGCGCGAGCTAATTGGGGCGAAGGGATTAAAAGTTAGGGTTGATGAGGGGTGGGGGGGGGGGAGAGGCAGGCATATTTCAAACCATTTTACAGTTGGACTGTCCATGAGCTACAGTTTTTCATGAAGAAACCACAGCAAAGCCACAGATCTCAAAACCTATCCAAAACTGAAAAAAATGAGACGTTCTAAGAAATTGTCAGGAAACGTAAGTCGGGATCGGCTTCAACATTGGGTGTCCTTCAACTCAAACTTCAGAAAAATATGTGTTAGGTATACCTAGTAGTTGTACCGGTCAGAGGCCTATTTGATAAGCAAATAAACAAATGTTGTTTTGTTGGACTCAGGTCCCCAGTTCATGCACTGCATCCCCCTTGTAGATGTCCAACTTGGAAGCCAGTCTCTCTCTGTACTGCTATCTTTCCTCAACGTAAACCCGCGATTGTCTGCTACGCCCTAGATAAGCCCGCAAACGCCTCTACTACCGCTAAAATTAATGTTATTTTTATCTTTAAAACATAAGCGGTTGTCTTTAAAACAAACAATAAACGGAGATTCCTCTCTTATTTATCCTCGGATTCCACAAACTGTATCCACGTGCCGTCGGTCGCCTTCGTGTTAATAATAAGTCAACTCTCGAGCGAGAATTGGTGAGTCTTCACTTGATACTCCCCCTCTAAAACCCTAAAATTACAAGCGCGCAAGTTATATTTATATTCTGTTCATTCAATTTTCTGGCGACAATTTATTCTTAACGGATTCTTGGTTCCTTTTACCTGCGCATCAATTTAATTTAAAGGGTATCTGGTTCCCCTCCCTTGTTAAAATTTTATACCCAGAATATACACCCTTCTTCAGTAGTCAATACCTTGTTTTGTTCACATCCCATAAGAATTTTTTTCTTGAAAAAAAAAAACTATTATTTTTTATGATCAAATCAAACCAAAAGACTATTGAAAAAATGCTGCAAATTATGACACAATATCTTATCATTCCCTGTATGGTCACCCATCTGCAAAAGTCAGAGCAGTTTCAGAGCTCAATGCTAATGTGATAATCTATAATAAGTAGACCAATATCGTAAAGATCCAGTTTTTATAACCTGTAAAACTCAAGATAATGTTGGAAAATGTTGTTTTAGGTTCTCCAAAGGAATGTTTGGTTTATCACAGATTCCTATTACAGACATATTTTATTGCAGTTACTATTAGCCAATAAAATTATTTTGATCGGATATTGTTCGAATCGTTTTAGGAGTTGGTTCACAACATGGTTACCACGAATCTTGTTGGGAAGTTTTGTTTGAAGGATTCAATAAGTTATTTACTGTTTGCGTTTGGCATACAATGTTTAGTTTGAGTTACTCCAACACAACTCAAGTATTTTCGAGGTCGGTGCGAGTAGATTGTTTTTCTGAGAAGAATTTTTCTCTGGACAAAGAAAGTGTTTCGAGGCATCGCATTACTCACACTTAACCTACATAGTTACCTCAGAAAATTCTTCCTTGGCAGTCTCCTCTCTTCCTCTGAGAGCCCGTGGACGACATCAACTTGTTCGTATTTCACTTTTACGATCATTCTTGGTGAGAGTCTCCACCCACCGTTTTTTTCTATTTTGAAACTCTTGAATCTCTCCTACTTCGTAAACTTTGAGACTAACTGACAGAGAGTACCCACCTAGATAGTATAACGTTAATACAACGATAAAAACCACAATCTACCGAGTCATAGGTACCTAGTGTAGGTCAATGGATACCTAGATGGAATTTTGAAGGTGTTTGTGAACATAGAAGTTGAAACGTTGAATGTAATTTTTCAAGTTTCAAGATTAGAAGGAAAGCTTTTATGTGTGGAGTACAATAAAGAATTTGAGATTTTAAAGATGAGATTCAACGAAATCAAATAAAGTCAGCCAAGTTGGGTGGGCAGTAAGAACATAAATATGGACAAATGCAGTCTGATGGTTTGAAATTAATTGCATCTTCAGGCCACTAAGAAACTCCTAGCATACGTGTACTTGCATAATTGTGTTCATGCTTACCAATACGATTTTGTTTTCAATGCAGTCCAAGTAGGTAAGAGTTCGTACCTGCAAAGAAAAAATATGCAGCCGGTTAATTAACACTAAGATAATCAGTTTCAACTTAAGCTTTTCCTTACTAATTCTTCCCCACTCTACTCTCCTCCTACAATATTTACTTTCCTACTACTATCTACAGTAGTATACTAGAAACTATACTATACTATACAATACTTTACTACTATCAGTAGTATAGTAGAAGACTATCATCTTCTCAAACTACATTCCTTACCACTACTTTTATCTCTTATTATGTCCCTTTTCTTCATTCGTCTTTCACACAACGGGGGGTGCGCCTGATTTAAAAAAAAAAAAAAAAAATTTAATCGAAAGGAGACCTCATCCTGAGAATTTTGACACCAACCTTCTAGCGTGAGAAGACCTTTTTCCATGATTTTTCAAAGTTTCGAATGTTTATGATGTCACTCGCCCCTCCCACCTGGGTGGCACCCTCCAACCCACTGTGACGTCATAAACATTCACACACAGTTTTTCCGACCCATGCGCACACCCCACTATCCTCACCACCACTTGCCTCTCACTCTTCTTTTTCCTCACACTACTTTTTTTTCCACTTCTTTCTTCTCACATTCTATCCTTACCACTAGTTAATTTTTTGAAACGCTACTTATTTGACCACCATGGCCTCAGGGATGACCCCCAAGAACATAATTATTATATAAACAAAGCAACTATACGCCACACCCATTAGAAACTCTTCTTGCATCTTCTGTCCTCTGAAAGTTGCACTCATTCTGAAAAACTTTGCAAACGAGTTTCGAGCTTCCAAAAACCGTGGGGTTAATCCGAAAACTTTGCCCGCCGTTCAACGAAGGTATTTGCTTTGGGAGCTGCGCATAATATCGGGACGGGCGGCGGAGCGGTCTCGAAGTGGGGGTCGTGATGGGATGAGGCGGATTACCACTCTATTTGACCCCCAGGCTTTCCCCTACGCGCCTCGAGGGCGGTTGTGAATATTCAAGGGCTTCGGAGTCCACTCAGGCCCGCTGAGCCTCGGATGGACTCACGTTCTCTAGAGGTGATATGGAACCACCGGCCGGAACTTCATGGCGAATTTTCAATGATCCCCCTGGAAACCACATTTTCAATGTTTATTGCCGAAATTTTGGGTGTTTATCCCTCAGTATCGAATATGCAGCAGGTAAAACGTGATTTAGGCTCCTCCAAATTCAATACTTTTCACTTGCATTCTAAGTTTCAGAGCATTTTAAACAAAGTTGGTTCCACTACTGTCAAAATTACTCAAAATCATGGCCCAACTAACAAATTTCCAATGAAAATGTAGAATGTTCTCAGAATTTAAATTTAATTTTGCTAATTCCCCCGACACGGGTCTAGCGCTTATTCATGTAATTCAGTTATGAGGAAGCTATACTGTCCGTCCACTTGGCAGACTTTTACAAATAGCTCATAAGGAGGAAATGAACAAATTAGAAAGAAGCCCCAACAAAAACAAGAAAATCCATTTTCCATACTACGTACTTTTGTACCTTTTCGCCCTTTAAAGCCATAAAATTGAATAGCTATGTCAGTGGTGAATGGAACTAAGAGCAAAAAACCCCTCTTTTCAGGAGAAGCAAAAAACTGCTTAGATTAACAAAAACCCGTGATTTCGACCTAGTTATTTTCCTTTTTGGTTTTCCAAAATAACTAATGTTCCAAGGTCATTAAATTACCGCCAGATTTTGAGGGGATAAACCAAACGCTACAAATTAATAAACAAAGGTTTACTATTTTTCTAAACAATATAGATCACTCGTCTGCAAAGAACACGGCTTTGTCATTGTCACTACCTACCAACCATAGATACTACCACATTTACCAACTTCACTATCAAGTAATTATTATTAAAATTTAATAATGATTATTATTTAATAATGATTAGGAAATTTTCCTGATTATTAGGAAATTCTATAACTTGTTGCTAAGGACGCAGAACTGAGTACAACTCGAAGAACGAATAATGATCGAATAATGATTAGGAAATTTTCCTGATTATTAGGAAATTCTATAACTTGTTGCTAAGGACGCAGAACTGAGTACAACTCGAAGAACGAACAACGATCGCATTTTGGTCAGCTAAAATTTGAACGGGGATTAGGCCTTGCATGAGATTCACGCTCGTGATTCTGATCGATCGTAAGTCCGACCTGAATTATCGTAAGTTCTCGTATGGAGCGGACGGGTTGTCCCTTTGAGCTCCGGGTGGTCTCAAAAATTCTGAAAATTCAATAATATTTTAAATTGGTGGAAAAAACTATATTTACGATTATTTCGAAAGTTTTCAAGCTAGGGCACTATTGACAATTTCAACCCTTAATTTTCACCCCTTAGAAGTAACTGACATCAACCAAAAGCTTCGGGGTACAACTAGACCAAAATGGAGCCCACATACCAAATTTCATCAAAATTGGTCCATGGTAACTATAAGGAAAGAAACGCGTACGGCGGATGGACGGAAAAGTTTTTATTCGATTTTCGGATTCTACGTACCTTGAAACGAAAACCAACAAATTTTGAGGGGGGGTTAAAAGAAATTTCATGGTCGATTCCAAAGATTCATTATTGAAAATAATAAACCAAAAAGTTGTAAAATTTGGGAACTTAGTGCCATTTATCACTGGATGACCTGAGCATGACGGAAATAAAGACTGAATATGATGAAATACTCGTGTTTTTATATATGAACGAATAACCCAATATACTGATTATTATAATTTTGCATTTCAGTACCTAGCTAATTACTTAGCTTAATTTCTTTTAAATTCGAGTCCCAACCCAAAAAAACTGAATCGCTCAGTTGAGAAACCGCGAAACGCGAATGTAGGAGCACATAGAAACGAAACCTCAACGCAGGAGAACACAGAAAACGCTTAGTCAATGTCAATTTGTTTAACTGGCTGGGACAACTACTGGGTTGTTCCCAAACTCAAGTAACATGTAAATTAAATTTATTTACTATAAAAAACTCTATCAAAACTGTATAATCATTGAGTTGATGAGAAAGTTATAAAAAAAAAAATGTTTGTTATTTATTGCGAAAAATTAACTTTGATCAACGGACAGGCCCGCGGATCCGAAATCTAGTGGTGAAGGGCACTCACTAACTACACACTCGTAGTTCCTTACTCGACGAAACGCTCGGGTGATGGAGATTAAAATTCGGACATACCAAGGCATATTTGGATGAATTGCACATACTGAGGCGAGAACTTAGTTCCTTTCACCCACAGATGTCGAGTTTCGCTCAGGAAATCTCAAAACTGGATAAAATGAATTCGATTCTTTGCTCTTAACTCCCTTCACCGCTGGCATATTCAATTGTTTTCTACGTCAATGAGATATCCGAGGTTATTTTTCGGTAAAAAATAGAAATCTATCGTATCATCAAATTCATGATATTATAAAATGGGAAAAATTACCAACTGCCAAGAGCCATCCCACGTTGTACGTATTTCGTATTTCCTTGGGTCTTCGAGCGAGTCCCGATAATAAACCCAGGATATTGGATTTCCGCGCAACCACCTCGTATTCACATTGAAAGAAAAATTATTGGAGATGAAAACGGTTGGAACAGCTGTGGGCTACTACAATATGCCGAGATTTCTCTCCAATATTTACCTTCCCGTCAATTTACGATTAATTCCGGAGCCTCGGTTCGAATTTAAACGACCTTCTATAAGTATAATTGTGGAGGTGAGGGCTGTCAGATCAGCCTATGCTTAATTGAAAATCCACGTTAGTTCGTTTTATGGATTGTCGTTATTAATGACAACGGCCGACCACGATTGATTGCAATTAAAAAAATTATCATCTGCGCCCGGAAGAGGGTGGGAAATATTGGCATGAGACTGCTTAAGCTGTGCTTTCCGTTTGTTACTCACGATTAACCGTCGATTAATTTGATTTTATAATTAACTCATTGTTTCGGTGGAAATGAACAAAGTTTCACCTACTCCGTATTTTGGTTTATTATTTTCAATAATGAGAAAAAAACTCCCCCCCCCCCCCCCTCAAAGTTGGTTTATGTTTCAAGGTGCCTGGTATCCGGAAATCGAATAAAAATTTTGCAGGCCATAGGCTGTATGTGGTACTTTCCTTACTGAACCGATTTTAAGGAGATTTTTGGTATTTGGGCTCTATTTTGGGTCTGGTTGTGCCCCCAAGCTTTTGGTTGATGTCAGTCACCTCTAAGGGACGAAAATAAGGGCAGAAATTTTGAAAACACCCAAGCTCAAAAACTTCCAAAAAGGTAATTTTTTCCTCAATTTGAAATAGTATCTAATCGCAAGAGGCCTATCTACGTTCAAATTTTGGCTGACCAACATGCGACCGTTGTTCGTTTCTTCGAGTTTACTCAGTTTTTGTTACTCAGTTTTGCGTCCTTAGCAACCAGTATTCAAATTTCTTAATGAAGGCACCCAAAACTCTTTATTTCTAACAATATAGTGTGAAACTTTCATTTCTTCAAAATAACCTTGATCGTGAAGCGAAAATAGGTTTTGGTAGGCACTGGCAATGGCAAAAGCTATGTTCTTTGCAGGCGAATGATCTATAAAGAAAAAAATAAACCTTTGTGTAATAATTTGCTCTCCATAGTTACCATGGACCGATTTTGATGAAATTTGGTATATGAAGAAGAAGCTAATGGTTGATGTCAGTCGCTTCTAAGGGGTGAAAATTAGGAGTTGAAATTTTCAAGAGTGCCCTAGCTTGAAAAGTCTCGAAATGAAGGTATTGTTTTTTCACCAATTTGATTTTGTATTGAATTTATAGAATTTTTTGAGACCACACGGAGTCCTGTACGACAATCCGTTAAATCCCTACGGGAACGTAAGGGTCGGACGACAAATCAAAAACACGAGTGTGAATCGCAAGTGAGGCCTAATCTCCGTTTAAAATTTAGCTGACTAAAATGCGATCGCTACATTTCTTCGAGTTGTACTCAGTAATCGGTAATCAAATTTCCTAATAATTAGGGCAACCTCATCAAATCAGGGCAATAAACTTGATTGTGAAGTAGGTAGGTATGAAGTAAGGTGACAATGGCAAAGCCGTGATCTTTGCAGACGAGTGATCTATACATAAAAAATAAACCTTTGTGTGATGATTTGCAGCGTTTTTTACGAGGAATCCGAAATATTTTCTGTCCTTCAGCAGCACTTTGCCCCATTCTCGTTGACCGATTTTGATGAAATTCGGTATATGGGCTTTATTTTGGGTCAAGGTTGAGCTTTTGGGAGCTTTTGGTTATTGTCAGTCAGAATGAAGGGGTTCAAATTGGAGGAAAACATGTTCAAAACGTCTTAGATAAAAGACTTGCGATGTATTTATGAAATCATGAAATAATTATACGAATTTATGAAATACTTTTTTGACATCACTCAGAGCTCTGGACCAACCGTTTGAAGATAATTATCTAACTAATGAATGTTTCATGACATTTTTTCATCAATTTTGAGATAATGTTAATTGTTAACACATGAATGGAACTACCAAAACGATCAACAAAACACGCGGGCACAAAGGCGCTGTTCAAAAACGGAGTTTTCAAAAAACGCAAAAGAATTTTTCACCCGTGCACAATTCCTAAAATAATGGCTTATCACACTAAACTCTTTAATTTATTCAACTAATTTTCATGCTATAATCGTCAAGAAGGTCAATAATAGTTTTGTTGAAGTTCAGTTTTTCTGAAATTGAAATAAAATTTAAAAATTTGAAGATGGATGGACATAGCGCCTTTGTGTTTTAAGGTATCGATTTGATGGGAACATAATGATAATAAACCGTTGTGTAATAGTTTGCGGAGGTTCATACATATCGACTATAAGATCGGAATGTTTCCACTTCTTCGCCAATGATTGAGTTCGTAAGACTAAAGCACAGAAAGGACACTTTTGGTATTTTTCTGTAAATTCTGCGCGCGCACTCTAGTGGTCGATAGGCGAGGCTGGATAGGAATGGGAAGATGACCATCGAATATAACCAAGTCTATAAAACCGAAAATCTCATAGTGGTGGCGTAGGTCGTATATCTTACTTAGAACGGCCTCTCAGCTACCTTCCTGCCATCCTGCGCTTCACTTCATTACATTCAGTTGCTTCCCAGAGCTCTTCAGAAGTTTGTCTCTCTTTCTCGCTCCCCCGCTCTTCTTATCCCTCTCTTTCTCTTACTTTACAATCTCACCGGCCCCACGCTGGGGTTTTTTTCTGACCGACCTGATGCTCAATGAGGATTTAATACTCTTCTCCCTTTTCCGGAGTAAATTTCCTCAACCTCCAGAGAGAAGGCGCATCCGAGTCTTCCACCATCATTAGGCCAAATTGAATTAAACGGGTTCCTTCGACGTGATCCGGTCGATCAACTTTGATCGCTCCCTCGTGCTGTCCAGCCAACCAGCCTTTGATTTCATTCCTTTCCAGCCAGCACACGCCGTATGATAGTTTTTCACAGTTCCATTTGCTGGATTTTTGCGTCTAATGACCGAAATTCGTAGCAGAAGATTTCAGAACCTACTCAGTAGTAGATCTTCATATTACTATTTATTGCACGCAATTGCTGCCAATCTTAGGCTTAGTTGTAAGAGACAAGTCTCTCAAAATTCATAAAAGTTTCAAACAAATTTTCTAACTTCACTAGAAAATTGTCCGATCTTGACAAATTCATAGTGGACCCTCATTAACCATAAAAATTGCTTCAAAACTTGAAAAGTCCAATTCGTGTCACGTGAATAAATGAGTAAATTTATAATACATATTTATTTGAACTAGTTTTTTGGCGAATTTTGAGGCCGTTGTGAATTACATTAAACTTTGTATGTTCTTTCGGAATTTAAGTTCGTTGGATTTTTAAAAAGGATTTTACTCGAATAACAATTTTTCATAATGAATTGTTACTACTTATCCTTCTTTTCGACGAACCAATTTTTTCTTATCTCGAAAATATACTTACTTAGTGCAAGAATATTTTGGAAAATATTTCAAAGTTTTTAAGTACATATTAAATTTTACCGCTTAACAGAGGAAAATAAATAAATCTAAATAAAAAGTATTTGGCATTTTTAAAAACATAAAAGTTTGACCTCTATACAGCTTTCCTGACAGTTGGATGATACCCCATGGCCTTAACGCGATAATTATGAATATAATTCCCCCAGTTTTATCATATCCAGATACTTTTCTCTTCTCCTCTCGATCCAAGCCGCTTTTGGTTTATTATTTTCAATAATTAACCTTTGGAATCGACCAAGAAAAAAATGTTAAACCTTCTCAAAATTTGTTGGTTTACGTTTCAAGGTACGTAGAATCCGAAAATCGAGTAAAACATTTTCCGTCCGTCCGCCGTACGCGGCACTTTTCTTAGCAAGACTGGACCGATTTGGCTCTAATTTGGTGTATGGGCTCCATTTGGAGTCTAGTTGTGCCGCGAAGCTTTTAGTTGATGTCAGTCACTTCTAAGGGGTGAAAATTGAGGGTTGAAATTTTCAAGAGTGCCCTAGCTCGAAAACTCTCGAAATAAAATTATTGTTTTTCCACCAATTTAAAATAGCATAGAATTAAAAAAAAAATTGAGACCTCCCGGAGCTCTGTAGGACACATTGTACGCTCCCTACGAGTACTTGAAGGTTTTCCTTCGATAAAACAGAATCACGAATGTGAATCACCAAAGATCTCCAATCTCCGTTGAAATGTTAGCCAGCCAAAATGCGATCGCTGTTCGTTTCTTCGAGTTGTATTCAGTTATGCTTCCTTAGCAACCAGTAATCAAATTTCCATATCTGAAGCTCGCTAGTTTTCTTCGAATCGAGTGTGAAGCGTATAGTTCTTCCTAATAAATTTGATTGTGAAGGTGTGAAGGCAGTATGATGTGATAGGTAGTAGGTACCTTTGGTTGGTGGATAGAAAATAAATACATAGTGACAGTGGCGAAGCTGTGATCTCTGCAGATGAGTGATCTATACAGGAAAATAATAAACCTTTGTGATATAATTTGCAGCGTTTCATATTAGGTACTTGAGAAGAATTTATCAATTAGAGAAAATTGTGTTTATTTGCCGAGAAGAAAATTCCAACCGACCGAAACAACCATTGGTGCGATAATAATATAATAAAAGGGATCGTTTATCGTACTGATATTCGAGTACCTTTGGAAAGTAAATGATTATATTAATAGCTTTTTATCCATTGCAGTTCGATCTTTTGAAGAGCACCGACGTATTTATGTACCGAATAAAAATAAAAAATAAACCTGCATGAGTACACAATGTACAATTAAATGAACCAAAACTTTCAATATGAGGCTGAAGAGGGATTACTGTAGGTATATATAGGTTTAAGTATTAAGCACATTAATTTGATATCAAAAGCGATGCCGTATCTACCTCTAATTCCTTCCCCAAACAACCGTAAATCGGCTTTTTTTTCATCCGATCAACAATTATCGCGATCCCATATTTTTCGACAAGCGCTCAGTCAGTGTCCACTTTTCGAAAAAAAAAAAACTCGGATTTTCCACCCGACGATATTAAGCCTGTTTTGGTAGAGTGCGTTCATCATCTGAGACCTGTAGGGCTCTAGAGAATTCATTCAACGAGTTACTTTTTTCTCTTTCTCGTTCAGATTAATGGAGCAACGTCCGGGGAAATGTGTACCAAACGACTTCTAACAGGTGCAACTCATCTGAATTAAATACGTGAGGTAGTGAGACTTTTTTTTCGAGTCTCTCTTTGAAGTCTCGCAGTTTCTCCCCTTTTCTTTCATTTCGCGGGGGAGTTTTTCATCTCTACCTCCATTTTTGTAAATATTTGGAGTGAACTCTAGGTTTTGAGTATAACCCTTCAGGATCAAATAAATATTTAAGCTACGTTTTTCTTTCTCGCTGCCTCAATTGTTCTTCAAGTTATACTTAAAAACGTGATTGGTGATCTGTGAGAAACATAAGTCGAAATGTTTTCTTCACGGATGGATTTAACAGTATAGAAGCTTTTTTCCAGTTCTATCATGTTTTTAAAAGGACAAGGGTACATTGTAGGGGAAAAATTGAACAAAATCCCCAAAGAAAAACTATCAAAATTTTTGATAATAAACTCGTTATGTTATTGATTGAGACTGCTTAGTTGTATTGGTGTATTTTTACTACTAAGTAGTAAAAATACACCAATGCAACTAAGCAGTCTCAAGTGATTAGGTGAAGTTTTCACCTATGAGTCTTCACCTCGTGATTGGTATGAGCAGCAACTGTGAAGGTATAAAAGTAAACCTAGCTAGTAATTATTACTAGCGATACTTCCATTATTTTATTTTATGGATTCTTTTTTCCCATTTGTTTTTTCTTTAAATTATATTATGATTGAAATAGTACGTAATTCATTATATTCAATAAGAATCTCATTCACCGGTGACTTGGAAGTTTAAGATATATAGGTACTTACTGTACCACAAGTGTGGAAAATCTGTTCAAATTTCTATATTTTGAAAGCTTTTTAAATTTAAAATGTTTCTGAAAATGAGAGTCTAGCACCCAAGAATACTTGTCGGGTTTCAGCTCTACCTCCCGCCACTTCAACGAACTAACATTCATGATTACCATAACAAACATTCTAAAGATTGTTGTCTCGTAATCGTTTTATGTCTCATTTTCTGGAGGGCCTAAACTATACTTTAGGGGAGAAATTTTGAAAGCATCGCCATGTCTAGGCGGTACCTGTTGAGGGAGTGGCAACTAGCCACCACCCGCTAGGCGCGCTGGTGGTAAAAGTAGTTTCTCATACGTCCAATAGTGTAATTGATAAATTTCAACTAATTAATTATGTTGTTGAGTTGGATGATATATGTCTTCTGTCTGATATGAGATAATGTCGAAAAGACCCCTTTTGGTTTGTTGTTTTCAACAATAAACCTTTGGAATCGACCAAGAAAAAAATTTAAAAACCCCTTCAAAATTTGTTGGTTTACGTTTCAAGGTACGTAGAATCCAAAAATCAATAAAAATTTGGCCGTCCGTCCGCCGTACGCGGAACTTTCCCCACTTAGCATTGACCGATTTTGATGAAATTCTGTATGTAGGCTCCATTTGGGGTCTAGTTGTGCTCCAAAGATTTTGGTTGATGTAGGTCACTTTCAAGGGTAAAAAAATGAATTTTGAAATTTTGAAAACAGCCTAACTCAAAAAATCTTGACATAAAGGTATTGTTTTTCCATCAATTTAAGATAGTATAGAATTTTTAGAATTTTTTGAAACCACGCGGAGCTCTGTAGGACAAACCGTTCGCTCCCTATGAGAATTTAATGGTTGGACATACGATAAATCAGAAACACGACTGTGAATCGCTAAAGTGGCCTCATCTCCGTTCAAATTCTAGCTGACCAAAATGCGATCTACGTTTTTCTTCATGTTGGATGGTTGGTGGCTTTGCAGACTAGTGATCTATACAGAAAAATGAAAAAATAATAAACCTTAGTGTAATAATTTGCGGCGTTTTCTAACATAAAAAGGACTACAAAACCCAGAGTCGTTTTTCCCCCCACCAACAGAAAAAAATTAAAAACTTGACCATAAAAAGTTGATGTGATCCCTCCATGGTAATTTTAATCAGAGCACCCTATTGGACGTACGAGAAACTGCGTTTACCACCAGCGCACCTAGTGGGAGTTGCCACTCCCTTTACAGATACCGCCAAGTATCGCTTTGTGGATACTTTTGCCAAGTACAGGGTTAAGAAAATTATTGGAGTATGTAAATATGATATTGAAGTATTATTTATTCAGCTACGACTGATTAGTTGTTCTATATGAATCGTTCATGATGAGGAAAACCGCACGCTGCCAAATCAGGAATTCGAGCTGAAAGATGGGAAGATTATCAGGCTCAATAATGAAATCCAGGACTCAACAATGTTCAAAGTTTGGAGGATTCAAAAGGCTGATAAAATACAAAGGTTAGCGGACTACAATACATTTTTCTCCTCCACTTCAATGCTCAAGAAAAAAAGTCTGCCAAGTGGGTGTGGTACATAGCTTCCTCGTATCCATAACCCGATTGTATAGATGATCCGATGCATAGTAGTTAATCTCAAAACATCAAAACAAGTTAATCTGTAACATCCCTGGAAATTTCATTGAAATCGGATGGAAAATGTAGAAGTTATGGCCGTTACAAGGAATTCACGTTTGCGCATGCACAGTGGCTACTATCAGTCCGAAGGTGGTGATTTTCATAGGGGACCATCTAAATACTAATCTGTAACATCCCTGACAATTTCATTGAAATCGGATAGAAAATGTAGAAATTATGGACGTTACAAGGAAATTCACGTTTGCGCATGCGCAGTGGTTACTATCAGTCCGAAGGTGGTGATCTTCATTGGGGACCATCTACAACCTAATCCGCATAATCTCTGAAAATTTCATCGAAATCGGGTAGAAAAAGTGGAAGTTATAGCCGTTACAAGGAAATTCACGTTTGCGCAAGCGCAGTAGCTACTATCAGTCCGAAGGTGATGATTTTCATAGGGGACCGTCTACACACCAACTCGCACAATCCCTGAAAATTTCATCGAAATCGGAAGGAAAATGTAGAAGTTATGGCCGTTACAAGGAATTCACGTTTGCGCATGCGCAATTGCTACTATCAGTCCGGGGATGATGATTTTCATAGGGGATCGTCTACACACCAACCCGCACAATCCCTGAAAATTTCATTGAAATCGGACAATAACTTCGTATAGTTATGCGCGTTACAAGGAATTCATGACAGACACACAGACACACAGACACTGAACCAAAATTGTTCAGAAAGGTATAAAACGCAAAACGCGAGTGAAAATTTTGATTTTGGAGAACTTTTTTTTTCGACCTTGAAAAGTGAAAACAAAGCTTCCGCTACCTTGGTAGACTCGGAAGCAATATGCTGGTAAGCCAGTAGCCCCAATTGTTTCAAGTTAGCAAAAGTGTCTTCACTATACAAGGTGGGTGAAATTTCGACCCATTTCCATGTTAAGTCTGGCTGACAAAATTTCGGAAAAATGGATAATGATACACTTAGCCTTATATCTAGAGTTGAACACCGTGGTTTGTGTGGCAGAGACGCCGATCAGCTGTGTTTGAGCTCACCAGAGGTCTAAAGAAGCTGAGAGATGGAGGACGAAGGTATTGTGGTTTCCTTTTACCTTATACTACATGAAACTTTTATGACGTTACCAAGTACATAAATCACAAAAGTTCGTTCGTTCGTCGTCCGTTCGTTCTTCACACAAATAACGTGAAGATTCTGTCGAAATCTTGATTTTACGAGATGAAGAAAGTACGTAATTCTCGCTCCCCTCCTCTCAGCGGCGTGCCTAACGAACTGTTGGAACATTCAAACGAAATTATGTCGGCAATTAAGCTAATTGAAGGGGCCTCCACTCATTGATTAGGAGAGAAGAGAGGAGATCGTTGAAAATGTTTTAAATGAACAGCCGTTAGCGCCCCTTTTTCAAGTAGGTAAAAGTAGATAGAATCAATTCCTTTAATCAGCACTCAACGTTTCATGGAAGAGGGTGGTCATGATTACTAAACATGTTTTTTACTTATTACTTTATTACCATGAAACTCAACAAGATGGAAAATAATACTGAATTCAGCAAAGCATTGGGTTGGGAAGCGATAAAGATGGGATCAACTTGGAATCTGCTGCTGCATGTTCGCTTATGGTTCTAGTGGATGGTTTAAAATTTGGATTTTTGTTTAGGATAACTGCTGTTGATTCTGGAGTCTCAACTCTGATATTTCATCAGGAAATCAAACTCTCACAGAAGACAGGATTCTACACCGAAATCCAACTTTTGTTTTAATGGATAGAATATACTCATTGAAAAAGTTGCTTCCTTTGCCCTAATAAGCAATATGATGGTGAAAATTATCTAATACACCAAAGTATTTGGAATAAGTATCAATTTGGTGAAGGCTGGGAGACATAACATAAAGCACCAATAACGTGGACGCTGAATACTGCATGAATTGGCTGATGGGATCAATGGTGAGTTTTTAGAAATGAGGATGAGGGAGATTGGATCATGGGTGCGATCACTGTTCCTGATTTGTTATTGAATAGCTAACTCCCACATTTCAGCGGATAATCAAAATGTTCTCTCCATAACATGATTTGAGACTGAATCCCTGAGTTTGGGCAAGAACTGGACGTACATTATTGTCAATATTTGTATTGCCCGAAAATTCAACAGAATGACAAATAATGCAGAATTCAGCAAAGCTTGGAGTAGTTCTCAACTTGATGAAGATCGGGTGACGAGAAAAAAGTAGCTTAAGCCCAGTTCAAAAAAAAAAAAAAAAAAAAAAAAAGCTGGAAATCTGGATGAAGCATGAATTTGCTGATGTGACCAATCATGGCTACACGTTACGTTGATGGGTTTTGAAACTGGATGTCTGATAGGATAACTGCTACCTACTGTATAAATAATCTATTGTCGACACTGATATACCAGAGGTTATGCCAAGAAAGTTGGCAGGTTTTAGGACCAGAATTTCCTTCTTGATTTCATAGAGTTAAGATAACATGCTACTGCTACGTCACCACCACATTTATTGCAAGAATATGGTAAATATTGAATTCAGCCAAACGCTTGGGATACTTTCCAATTTCATGAAAATTGGATGACAGAAGAAGGTGTTTTGACTTGAAATTTGGATGGTGCACGACTTTAAAGATGTGATCAATGTTGAAAACTGGATCTTCCATAGGATCAATGCTTTGGAAACTCTGAGGGCTGAGATCAAAGTTATGTTTTTGAAAGGGCACCACTGACAACCAGCCGGAAAATTTCGACCCAGAGACCTGGAACACTGTACGCTCTACTGCTCTTCTCTGATGGGCTTCTACAGCATCCATTATTTGTTCTTGAATGGGCAGTTTTTGGTCACCAATTTATAGAAACTAGACACCAAAATTTAGGACGAGGTTCAAGATCACTCAATTGTTGATTTTCAGGGCTCATTAGTTAGTGTTGGCAGTCACTTACGTTCGATCTTTCCCGTAAGAATCAAAAAAAGTTCAAGCAACTCGACGGATGCTAATGACACACACTTCCTTGTAACTCACATGATGTACTTCCAACATCTCCGTTTCAATTAGTAGAAAATTTGTGTTATCTTGATGAGGAGGGGTGGAACCCTCCGAAGGATGAAGGTGCTGCAAAACTTCTTATGTTAAAGAGCTTTTTGCAGTACCTAACGAGAAAAGGGAGGGAGGAGGTACATAAAGTGTAATTGGACTAACTTCGTTTGCTCGACGTTAAACCAAATTAGGGTGTTGTGGGACGGAGTGGGGAGAAGCTGGGAGGTTAACATTGCATTAAGAAAATCAACTTAAACAAGGACTTTTCGTCGAAAGATAGAAGTCGAGTTTCTGTTAATTTCTACACGGTTCGAGCTCGTATTATTAAGAGAGGAGCAGATTGTCTACGTAGCTTTTAAAAGGTCGTTTCCATTGTCTGATCTTAAGAAGTGAGGTTAAATCAGAACTCCTTTAAGGTCTTCTTAATGTTGATCTTACGTAAAATACTGAATGACGATGTTTACGAAGAAACATTTGAACAATTCTTTATCCTTTTGTTGCTGACTTTTCTTATCACTCAGCAATGTAATGGGAATCCCTCAATTATCATCTGTGTAACACCAAAAGAAAACATTTATTAAAAGTAGCCCCAATAATATTCTTGATAAGCTCCGAGCGCCCGTCTTGCCTTCATCTCTTTCTAATTATCTTGTTGATTTGAACTCTAGACTGCTAAGTTAATCGATAGCCATCAGGTCAGTACCGCCCTGAATCTTCTTTTATCTCCAGGAATCCTTGTAATATCCTGGACTATTATCCTGCATTGGGTCTCCAATATTACGCTACCTACTTGGACAGGGCATTTTGTTGACCAGAACACCATGAATGGTGAGGCATTATTATTGTAAACCCATTGGAGTACTTCCTGCCAAAGTGAGTCGTTCCTTTTCTTTCAATTTCTAAAAAAATTGTACCTATGTTGTTTCAGAGGTTCAATTCAACGAGTACATTGCCTACTATTCATTTCCACATTTCTTCGTCTTGGTTCTCTCGTACTTTGAATACCTTACTTTGCGACGCCGTCATCTTCAGCACTCCTGACGCCAACGTATTAATAGTTAGTTATTAAGTAGCAATTGGGGACTTTAGGGAATTATGACCTAGGCTAGGGTGGATTAGAGCGGTGCTGAAGACTGATTGGCAAGCTACCGAACTTGTCCAAAAAGAAATAAACTGTTTCTTGCCTACATTATGTTTGAATTTCTATTGGACGGCCCTTTAGTTCCTCCTCTAGCTAAGGGTGGCTGGAAATCAAATTTTATTAGAGGAGTAGTTCTCATCTTGATTTCGTTGGTACCCCGTAGGCACGAACCCCCCCCCCCCGAACTCTATCCATGCTAGTACTGGCCACCGGATGGTGCAAATGTGATGGGGTTGGTTAGTCGTAATATCACAGAGAGCATAGCTTATATAGTCAAAAGTGAAAGGGAGCTTAAATCCCATCGGTCAAGAAAGAGAAAGTCATACCCAATCAGATTGAAGTAGTTTTAAGTAAAAGGGTAATCCTATTGATTCAGAGAAGTGAAGGGACCTGGGATCAAATGCCAATCCAGGTGGAAAAAGTGAACGGGAGCTCAAACATTGGTGAGGGTATCATTGTGAAGGGGGGGGGACCAAGCTATTGGTATTGAAGTGGCGAAACTGGTCAAAATTAACAAGAAGGTACACTGACACAAATATGACGTGCAAAACCAAAGGACAACATGAATCTATCCATTCAATGGAAAATAACTAGGTACCTATGCATTTGAATTTTTAAATACCAAAATAAATACCTAATCAATAAACTTTGAATCGGATGTTGGCTACTCAGCTCCAATTTACCAACAGCTTCTGGACGAGTCATAAGGTGTTGGACAGTTGGCCCTGGTAGTAACTACAGACCCTCAGTTTGATGTCACTATCTGGATTAGGAGGGTAACCATGATCTAATGGTATTGGTTTATTTCATATGAACTCCTGAAAATGCTCCTTCGGTAGATTCAATTCAGCGGAAGACGTAAAAGTTGGTTACACTTAGGGAAACCCCTCTTACAATAGAATTTTTCAAACCCATGACATTGGAGAATAAAGGCAATAAAAGGAGGACCACTATGAATTTAAGTTATTTGAAGAGGAAGAACGAATATAAGCAATATGAACCACGAAAACAAAAAGCTGTGCAGATGGCTTTCCGTTGTGTAATATTTTTCAGCGTTTTTCAGTCCAGTATTTATTATACTATTGAACTCCACCAAACGTAACGTTGCGAAGAGGAATGTCTCTGCTTAGATTTGATCTCCCTCGCCTCAATGATAAATAACAAGAGATAGGCTGGCGAGATTTCAGCGCTGTGCATGTCAACTGGCGTGGAGGGTGAAGGACGCGTTTCCAATTTTGGAGTCCACATCGCCGCTCCTTGCGTACCACACCGTCAACACTCGGTCGCAAAATTAATTGCCCTCCATCTCATACACCCCGGGAGGTGCGGTGGTGGAGGGCCTAAACCTGCTTCAGCCCACCAATTACCATGATATTGGGCAATGTGGCTTTCCAGAGGTTGAAAAGCGGTACCGTTGGAAGGATGTGGTCGTGCCACACAGCTTAACATTGTTCCAGACACGAGAGAGCCAAATAGCGAATTTTACTCTACAATATTCACCTTTTGGAGATGAAAGAACATCTAAAAAGTTGGGTAGGCAGTAGGTATAGCTTCCACATACAAAATAATGTGGAAAAATGGGTTAAAAAATAATTTAATTGATCACAACCCTAATCGCTACCGAAATTACTTCATAAGAACCATGAATGAACGAGGTGATTTTTCTCCCAATTATACAGGTTTTTCAGAATACATAGCGTTTCTTCATCTGATTGAATCGCCATGAAGTTCACGAGAATTTATTTTGGTACCAATAGGGCAATTTGATCGTGAAGAATCCATGTTTTAGGAAACTAAAGTTTGTTATGTTAAATAGATGATATTAATATGGGACAATGCATTGACATTATTCTTTCGAGTAACAACAAATTTGGCGTTTTTCAGCTTTTCCCAAATACAGTTGTTCCGACAGTTCCAAACTCAATTTTAAGAAAATCGTTTTGGAGCCTGAACGAAGAAACCATCAAAACAAGGGATTCTCACATTACCGACTAGCAGAAATTAAACTCATTGGGACTAGTGACCAACACTGTCCTGAATATTTGATTAAAATTATAAAAACAATTAGTACAGTTTTGTTTGAAAACCCGGTTTTGATTTAGACAGACAGTTAAGGAGCTAATTGTTCAGAAAACCCATCAAAATGTTGGTAGGTAACTGGGAACTCATATTTTTTAATCAAAACACTTTTCTCTAATCTGAAGGGTTGAGGGACTCTGAAGGCCGGTTGGAAAGGGGGGGGGGGGTGATCTGATGAAACTGGACGGTCTTATTCGTTTCTAAATCTTGAAGCCTATCCTAAATTGATGTAAAAACGTTGGTTATTAAATAACCAATTGAATTACTAATAATACCTAATTAATAAGAACAAAATTAATAATATTAATAACAATAATACTAATAATAATCATTGAATAACTAATGAGGAATTTCACCATGTCGGAATTTCCTATTTTTGACCCCAAAATCGGATTCAGCACCTCGAAAATCCTCCTACGCGAACTTTCAGCCTGTAAGCACTTCCTAATTTACTAGTAAACAAAACAGTGTGGAAAATATGAACGTTTAAAAAAACTGGGAGGATAACGTCAACTAGCAATAGTTCATGTACGGCCGCTTGAAGCGCTGAGATCGTGAAATCTCACTTTGTACTTTCCCCAGAAGCAACATTTCACAAAACCAGTAAAGATCGAAATCGAAGAACTAAAGAGAAAAAATAGAAAAAGCAAGATGGGAAAACGAGATTTCCCCTGTTTTTGTTTGATAACTTTCCTCTTAGATAACACGATTTCGTCGTTCCATTGGGCAACAATGGGAGGGGATGGCGATTCGAACACCCAATCAGCGAGCGTTTCCGCTTCACGTTGAAAAGGTCCGTTTTCCCGGTTATTTTTCGAAATCATAAATTTTGAATGTCTCCCAGAAATAACAGTAGACTTTTTTTCCAAAATCAACCCGATTTTCATTTATCCCACACCATTAACTATTCAGGAAAAATGCAAACAGAGTTCAGTGACATTCCTCATTATCCTAATAGGGAGCAAACGGTTGGTCCCACAAAGCTCTGGATGGTGTCTAAAAAATTTGATGCTATTTTAAATTTGTGAAAGAACAACACTTGTATATCGAAAGTTTTTGAGTTCTTCTGGGCACAACTAGACCCCAAATGGAGCCGATGTACCAAATTTCATCAAAATATGGGTAAAGTGCCGCATGCTGGGTACGGCGGACGGACGGACAATTTTTATTCAATTCTTGGATTCTACATACCGTGAAACGTAAACCGCTAAATTCAGAGGAGAATTTTTTTGTTGCAAAAGTTCATTATTAAAGTAGTACAACATTTTTAAATAAACTTTCTGCCAACTTGACTTGGTGGTTACGACTATTTTTAGTAAGATTCGCTAACGTTAATTAAATTTCTTTTTTTTGAAGAGCTGTACGAATACTAGGAACAGTACTGCTGTGAGAAATAAAGAAAGGTCGAGAGAAAATTTTAAGAAAAGTTTGAATAGAACCATTATGTACCTACTCATTTCCCACGCTCAGCAAACAACGAATACTATAAGCAATTAAACACAACGAAAATAACTGAAATGAATTTTCGGGTGCAGCAGCGGAGGGAATTTTCATATTTAACCATTTGGCGGTCAGTTTCTCCCCTTCTGTGGCTGCAGGTGGGCCTATAGGGGGTAGTGGGAGCTAAATGGAGGCTTAGGGCCACAGAAGGGAGTGATAGTGTGTCTTCATTAATTTCCCGCTGACTCGGCCAGACTTTCATCTTTGCTTGTTTTTCCTTTAAGCGGTCAAAACCTCCCCGCAGCTTTACCCCTTAAAACTGCTCCCCCTTTTCTTTTTTTTATTCCCAGTTTCTCGCCCTTCCAGCTCTTTTCATCCCCATCCTCCCCTTTAACTTCCCTTTCCTGAAGTTCCATTCCTCCACCATCCCTCCTATCCGGAACAAAACTCCACCCTTGGACTAGCCTTGGTAATCATAATGAATTTTTACCCGTTTACCCTCTCTCCAAAGGTACAGCTTTTTTCCCCCCCGGCAGAGAAGCACACAACAGAGTTTTCCTTTCCCAAATTCACAGTTCGCACCTCCCTTATTTTTTCCTTTTCTCGGTAATTTTTCTCCACCGGTTCACTTTACTTACTGAAAAACGAAAAAAAAAAAAAAAAAAAAAAAACGGATTGGAGGGTGTCGAGAGAGCGAGATTGGATGAGAGTTCATGAAATATTCAAGCCCGCAATTGGAAAAGGCTTGAAAATCGCAGGTTGAAAATAAACACGGAAAAAATTGCGTTATTTCTTACGGGAAAAGGCCTTCAGGTTTTCACGCTTTTCCTTTGATTATTAGTAACGGAATGATGAGAGTCTTTCAAGACAACATAAGACGGCTGCGCAGCAATTCTCACTGACAAAATCAAGGTGAAACCAGACACCATCCGACTTAAGTAGAATGCCGGTAAGTTCGTATGTGTTATGCATAGTATCTATTTTAAACAATTTAGCATACAATGAATTTGTATTGCCTTATCCAATTATGTAACATGTAGGAAACCACAAAAACATGTTAGCTAAAATCCAAAAACTAGGTTGCTAAAATCCGCAGGGGGGTCAGATTAACTTCCCACATCGCTTATGACTCAATACTACTACAAAAAAGTGCCAAATTGGGTTTAAGGGTTAAAGCTCCCAAAAATCCAAACGACATAGATACACATAACTCCAAACAATAGATAGTAAGTAACCTACTAACATTACTAAAAAAAAGTACTTTTAAGGTTTAAAAAAGTATATTTGGAATACGAGAAGAATAGAATACCACACGGCAAAAGAATATAATACCAGAAAAGTATTCCACTCGTACAATAGAACACCACATGGTTGTTTATTGATACAACTAGCTGGTAGGGATTGAGAATCAATCAGCAATCAATCAATCAACATTAATCTCTCACCTTCACTCGACAGGACAAATAACTGTGATCCCTCTCACCACGTGGCCCCAGTCCCATCCTTTCTAATCTCTTCACTTCCCCTTTAATTATACTTCATGAGTACCTACCTACATAAGATTGGGAAGATGAGGTCCCCAAAATGTCCCAACTGCTAGGAGATCAACGATGATGACGCATTCCATACTTTCTTTGAAAGCATGCGATGGACAGTGGAGAGGAACTGCCTAAAGGAGAAGTTGCAGCATAGGACACAACCCTAGAGGCGGTCATAGGAAAGATGCTGGAAAGCGAAAAAAACTGGAGCACTGTGGCAGATTATGTGGAAAAAATAATGAAAAAGAAAATCCTTCAAGAACGGGAGAGGCAGCGAAGGGGAACCATGGACCGGCCCCGAGCAGATAACTAAGAAGACTCCCAGGACTCAGACTGAAGTAATGTGTTGAACAGTTCCAGGCTGAGATCCAACGTGGGAAAAGGATGTGAAGTTTCAGTGGGTTTGATTGTCTAACGAGATCCAATTTCCACTCCTGAATTTCTCACTCCTTACAAAAAAAATAATAATAATAAGTGGGTGTGGCACATAGCTTTATCGTATATATAACTTGATTATATAGATGATCCGATTTCGAACTACAGTGACTGCATCCCTAAAAACATCATATATTTCAAATTAGAAACTGTTATTATCTTTTACAAAAATACATTGATTTTGATTGATTGGTTGTAAAGTTTGGTAACGTGCAGATCCCGTGTATTTTATTTTATATTTTAGCTTAGTTTAGTGTTTATATTTAAAGTTCAATCACAAGGCTATCTGTCACGACAAAGTCCTGAAACGATCACTTATCGATTTCGGGCCGGGGAGGATCATCTACCTGTCTCAACCACACCATTGAATCGGTTTCCACCTCTCACCCTCACTTTCTTTGTTTCATCGGTTTCAAAATTTTACAAATTCGACGAAAATAAATTTAAAGTACACGGAACCATAATTGAGTAATAATTAGTAAATAGAGTGTAATTGATAAAATCATAGTAATAAACAATAATAATAATAGAGTTGTATTAAATAATAATCATACTAGAGTAATAGTAACATGTGTTATTCTATGTACTATTATTTACCAACAGTGTGAAATAAAGTATCATTCATTCATTCAATTTGTCTGTTTCTCTTTTATAATTCCTTTCTGCCCTACACATTCTGTTCGTGTGACATGTTTTACATCTGTTTCTCTCAGATGTAGAAACCCTGCATTTACAGCGGGTACATGCGGGAATGGAAAGAACGAATTGTGGTCTGTTGAGTTACAACGAGATGGATAACGTGTAAGCGGGAAAAAGAGACTGGAAGACGGTGGCCAGACCCCCACCCAGCGCTGAGGGAAATGAAGTTCCAGCTGGGGGGACCATCTGTATCAATAATGCCGCTTTAAGTGACACGGTCCGTTCTCTTTCACGGCCGAATTGCTTCCACCTTCCCGAAGGCACAAGTAGATCTTCTTCCAGTCTGGTCTACCGCTTTCTTGTCGATAACGCTCATCACAGACCTTTTGGATGTTGGAAATGCGCTGTTGTAGAACATTATCAGACTAACATTTTTTTAATTTCAATTGGGAAGAGGAATCATATCACTATCACAATTGTAGGACCATTGGAAGGAGCTCCTGAATAATATAATCAATAGTCATTAGGCCTCAACCAACAATAAACTGCAAACCTAGACCACCACTAGAGACGATTCACTGCATTATACTGTCTTAAATTTTAGGTATTCCGCTATCGATCTGGAAACATATTTCAATCCACGCATTTTGGATGTATATCATCATTGTGAAGGTTTATCAAAGTAGTATAAAATGTTAAATATCCATGTAAAAAAACGAATCTTAACATTTTGCTTCCAAATCTGCCAATTTGGAGCATTATTTCACTTTACAAGGACTTAACAAAATGTCCTCCAAAATCAAAATTCCCACGCGTTTTAGACCTTCTGGAACAATTTTGGATTCGTGTTTATTTTTCTGATAGTCGGTCTGTGTGTTGTGGTTGTGCGGGGTGGGGTATTGATTGATGATCAAATGATGACAAATTGATGGTGCCTACCCTCTGAGCAAATTTTCCATCCAAGTTCAATGAAAATTTCAGGAATTGTTTAGGTTTGCGTGTGGATGGTCCCCTGGATAATCCTGGAAACAACCATATCTTCCACGCATTTTATCCGAATTAGGTGACTTTTTTGGGGATAGCGCTTCTGGGACTATAGACGGTCTTTTATCATCGGTTTGGTGATGTGCGCTTTGGACAAAGTGAAATCCTTAATATGCCTTACTCTTATAGTTTCCATTCAATTTTGATGGAATTTTCAGTTGTTGTGTGGTTGAAACTCTTGACAGTGTCATTGACCATCAATTCTGGAAGGTGGATTGAAGTTTTGAGATTATCTACTACTATACATGTGTTTTATGAATACAAGTTCCATGGATTTTTTTTTTACATACATAATAATTTTTTTCAATTCCTGTTGATTATTGAGATGAGATGTCATGCTAAGGTAACTCGGCGTTGAGTCTTATGAGGCTCATCGTAGTTAGACAGGTAACTCGGTAACGCTCATCCACAAAAAATCATGACCAGGGTCGTAATAATTTTTTTCTTTTTTTGTGGTTATTTTTCCCATTATTCACAGAAAATAATTGGATTGATTTAATGACATCTAATTTTTCTTGCAAGTTTGCGGATATGTGATCACATAAATGGGTAGGTAGGGGCTACACCATTCTTTGTGGTAAGTAAGGAAGACATATTACAAGTATAAGTAGGTACGTATATTTAAAGAACCCTCCAGTCTAGATGCTAATCTAGATAAGTACCTATCTACCTAGTTAATGAAAATCTATCCTCCCTCACTTTAAATCTATCTCCTTCACTATAGAAACAAGTGAGGGAGATAGTATGAGGGAGATAGGATTCTAGTGAAATATCGATTTTAATCGAAGTGGAATAAAAAATTCATCAAGTCCAAAAAAATGTTTATCTAGCTCGATGGCTACTACATTGTTAGTTAACAATATCAAACATAATCTCTTTCTTTGCCAATGTAGTCTCGTAGTGAGGGAGATAGGATGCAAACTGAGAAACACCGTTTTCGTAGCTAAAATTCACGCTGAATAAAAATGGACCGAGAATGAGGGCTAAAGCGAATATTGTTTGGTTCAGCTGAACTTTTATATGGAAGGATGCCAGTTCATCGAGTAAATGAAACACAGACTTTTAATGAAGAGGAAGAAAAACGAAAAATTAAGTCCATCCAAATCTACATTATGGACACAGGATTGACAATGGCACAATGACCCTTTGTCATCTGCAACTCTTCCTTTTCGAAAGAACAGGTTACATAAGTGTACACCCTCATACACTCATATGTTTACTCGTATACACTCATACTTATACCCCTATACACATACACCCTACATACATGCAGGTTAACCCGTCATAAGTGCAGCGTGTAATCTGAGGCACACATTTCACTCCAAGGAGGGACTCGGTAGTTTTCAGCACAATTTAAGAAATAATCTATGCATAAATTTAATTCACCAAGATGAAATCTTCCCTTGAAATTCACCATTTTAAATTGAAAAATCAATTTCACCAATATAATTATTGTACGGAGTTTAGAGAACTAAAATTTGCATTGAAGTAAGGTGGTTTAAAAACAATATTTTATCGAGTTTTAAGGAGTACCTGAATTACGAATGTTTAATCAGTGTTGATGAGGAATGTCGATTCAGTACATCCTCTTACATATAACTCGCCCAGGAACTATTTTGTCGATTTGCAAAAATATTGGTTCGAATATGATGGAGCTAAAAATGGACACAATATTGTGAAGCTGACATGAGATAATGTAATTTACTTTTGCATCTCTCCTTCAGATGGGGCTTTTGAGCTCAACCAAGCTGCTAGTCAGTCCATAATAATTTATTGATAAAATTGATATGGTTTTTGCAGTTGCCGACCGAAGTAGCTACCAAGACATTCTGAGTTACAGTGAATGAGAAGGTGTAAGAAATGTGATGAATGATGAATATAGAAGCGCGGAGAGAAACTATAACCGATCCTACTTACTACCGCCTCCCCAATATCGAGGAATCCGCGGATTCGCACCTGACGTTCCAGACCTGAATTCAATATTATTTATATCGGCAAGGGAATGTCTTGAGGGCAAAAGGCATCTATAAATCATATTTTATTCATAACGCAACCCTTAGCACCGTCTACCGCCTTCAATCCCACGCGTGATCTTCTATTTAAAAGCGTAAATAATATATCAGTATCAACTGAGGGTTAGGTTGATGCCAGAGGGTTGGCTCCCTTGGGGTTTCGATGGAAATTAGTCTTTGAGATGAAGATGAGCTGAGATGAATCTCTGATGGGTATTTGATACGAAGTAATTCGATGAATTCACAGTTCCTAATAGGAACCACGTCCATCAGAATCTCCCCCCGGAGTATTATCCTTCGATCTTCG
Source organism: Apolygus lucorum (assembly GCA_009739505.2). Taxonomy (NCBI): domain Eukaryota; kingdom Metazoa; phylum Arthropoda; class Insecta; order Hemiptera; family Miridae; genus Apolygus; species Apolygus lucorum. The sequence goes on along the minus strand of CM019168.2, from coordinate 26,556,872 downwards.
GGCTAGTAAATTTGCTTGTACAGATGAAGAAGAGTTTATTTATTCGAATTTTACATTTTCAATTCATTGAGCAGTTACGTTCTATCTTCGTGCAACTGTGACTCTAGACAATTGGTGCAGGCAGAGATATTCAGACAAAGTGTTTTAGAAGGTCAGGGGTTTGGATATGGAAATTGGAATTTTCGATTGCCAATCTTGTACCTCGTCATTCAAGAGTTTTGGTACCAAAAGAGAATGTACTATTATTCCCTGAATGACAAGAGGATGTCCTCCACAATCAAAATCGTCACCATCATTCTGTATATTAACGATTTTTGAACAATTTGGTTCCAGGTTAGTCTGTTTGTCGCTTCATCCTATCCGAGTCAAACTTCTTTCTGGTAAAACAATACCAAAATTATTTTGATGAACTATCTAGGAAATGAAAATGAACCTTTTGCGGTCGTACGGCATGTGAAACATGCAGCCGCCTTTACCCTTACTCATTCCTATGAACTAGAAATTCATTCTGGGCGTTATTTACCCATCTGAGATACTTGAACAACAAAATGCTTCAATAATTCGACGGCAAAACTTTTTCCGCTCTCTCCGAATAATTAAATTGTCAAAAGGAAAACTCGTTGAAACTGGGAATGTTGCTTTTGTGTTCATAATTTTTTGTTTTCCAACTGTTTTATTCAATCAGTCATTCAAATATTGCGAGAACCTTTTTATTTGTGACTTATTTCATCTAAAAATTTATTTTCACGAGTTTGCTACATATCGATGAAGTTCAATTAATTAATTAAAAAAATATTTCTAACACGCTGGTTTTGGGCATTTTTTTCATTTCCGTGAAAATGGTCCATCAAAAAACGAGTAAAAGCGAGTGTCAAATCTTGCCCCATTTTCAAGAGTGAAATAGTAATAATTTTAGAAGAGTTACGAAAAATAACTTGGTCGTGGGGTCCAGCCATTATCAAGATCACAAATCAGTCGGGGAAATTTGAAAATTTGGAAAATTTGGAACACAAACAATTTTTGTAGGAGTGTTCGGAAATTCCGATACATGTGACGCATGCCATACGACCGCAACGCTTGATTCACCACAAAAGGTTAATAATGTTAATATGTTTTTATTGTGCGCAGGTGATGAATCTGAATGAAAGCTAAATGCTTCTGAAAATTACCTATTCCACATAGGTGTTTATTATTTTTCTATACAGGGTGTAAGCCTAACTGGTCTGTCATACGGTACCAGTCGATTCTACAACTAATTTGCAACAAAAAATGTCCCGCAGCAATTTTCGTTTAAACCCTTCGTTTTCGAGTTATTTTAACTTTAAACTTTTTTTTCATGATTTTGACCTTATGTCATTAAATCGGTCATAACTCCTTTAATTTGCTGTGTAAATTACAATTTGAGGATGCCATTGGAAAGAGCATTAAATTTCCTATCGGATGGATGCCTTAACGTTTTTTTTTAGTCAAGGATTAAAACATGAAAAAGTCCTCTAAAAAGAGAATTTTACGTAATTTTGGAAACCTCGCATTTTTTCAATCTCAAATTGAACTACGAGAACCCATACTTTTTCAAGATGCAAGAACAGTGAAAACTGCGCCAGAATTTCAGCTTTCCAATGGTATAATCAAAACATATTCTACAACCGTATTTAGGGGAGAAATTCGTGTTTGAACGCGGAAAAACGTGCATTTTTTCAACGAAATCGGCGCTCTGGCCTCCTGTTTCCGGAGGCCTCGCGGTCTACTGCGGCGCCCGCCCACCCACTGCCATCGTCCGACCCCTCAGATCAACTAGGAGGAGCGCCGATTTCGTTGAAAAAATGCACGTTTTTCCGCGTTCAAACACGAATTTCTCCCCTAAACACTGTTGTAGAATATGTTTTGATTATACCATTGGAAAGCTGAAAGCGCAGTTTTCACTGTTCTTGCATCTTGAAAAAGCATGGGTTCTCGTAGTTCAATTTGGGATTGAAAAAATGCGAGGTTTCCAAAATTACGTAAAATTTTCTTTTTAGAGGACGTTTTCATGTTTCAAACCTTGACTCAAAAAGATGTTAAGGCATCTATCCGATAGGAAATGTAATGCTCTTTCCAACGGTATCCTCAAATTGTAGTTTACACAGCAAATTAAAGGAGTTATGACCGATTTAATGACATAAGGTCAAAATCACGAAAAAAAAGTTTAAAGTTGAAAACATATTGTTTAGTAATGCATGCATTCCAGGGGACGTCCCATTGGATAAGCATTAGATCAGTTAACCAGTTGGTAAGCGATAAAACTGTTTCACTCGATGTAATTTGGTTTATTACTTTAGGCAAGAAATAGTGACCCCCCCCCCCTCACCATTATCTACCAAAACATTTCTAGCGGCATGGGAGCCTCGAATCTGAAGAGCATTTTAAAATCCATGATCTACGATACCCAACATGCGAATTCGAGTTCACACCCCCCCCCCAACCACCACCAATGGTGCCAGTCTGGCACCAAAGGGGGAATACGTCGTAACATTGCACTTTCATCTATTAGTTTTAGTAGGCGGTCCGTCGAGGTTCACATCCGTATTCAAGGTGAAACACAAAAAAAAAGCACGAAATATGCGGTTTATGGTGTCCTGGCACCATGGTGGCACCACTATTATTTCCTTGGTGCTACAGAGAATAATTCATGAAAACCCGGAGGTATAATGAGAATTTTTCCTCAATTTCAAAGCTTGGGTACAATTAGTAAGCAGTAAAGGAACCGAAATTTTGAAAAATCGGATATTTTGTGAATATTATCCCCCCACTACACCCCCCCCCCTTGCGAATTTTGGTACTCGGGTGAAATTATGTACAACTCGGAAGTTATTTGAGTCAAACAAAAAAAGAAACTCACTAATCGGTTGGAAATTGAGGCCTGGGCAAATTTTAAAGGATTATGCCCGCAAACGCACGTTTTTAAGCATTAACCCCCCCTTTCTCCCCCTTAAATGGCAAAATTCGAAATTCCGGCGCCGTAGTGCACAACTACATAGTTTTCCGCGTCGAACAAAAAAAGAACCACAAAAATCGGTTGAGAACTAAGGCCTGGGCAGACGACACAAGATTATGCCCAAAAATGCACGTTTTTTCAGCATTAACCCCCCCTTTCCCCCCCTTAAAAGGCAAAATTCGAAATTCCGGCGACGTAGTGCACAACTAGATAGTTTTCCGCGTCGAACAAAAAAAGAACCAGGAAAATCGGTTGAGAACTAAGGCCTGTGCAGACGACACAAGATTTTGTCACACACACACACACATACACACATACACACATACACACACACACACACACAGACATACACCTATGGTTTTTTTCGCGGATTTGGATTCAGAATGGTCTAAAACGGATTACTATGCGGTTATTTTTTTTTTCTGTTGAGTGTTGTCCAACTTCACCCCAGATCGATCTTATAAGGACGCCCAAGTCTTACTGTGGGACGTCCTAAAAACTCGAAAACGAAGGGTTTAAACGAAAATTGCTAGGGGACATTTTTTGTTGCAAATTAATTGTAGAATCGACTGGTACCGTATGGCAGACCAGTTAGGCTTACACCCTGTATAAATCACTCGTTTGCAAAAAAACATTGTCACTACTTTTCTTACCAAACATAGGTACTACATACCTACTATATACCTGCTTCACAGCCAACTTTATTTTGAATGAATAAACGCTTCACGCTCAATTCGGAGTGACATGCACCCGACCATTGTTAGCCTGGACGTCATCTATTGACGAGTTTGAGGCTAGTAGACGTATGGCATGTGAGACGTGCAGCCACCTTTACCCTTAATTACTTATTCCTACGATCTTCTAAGCGATTTCTGGGCGATATTCATCCATCTCAGATACCTTGACAACAAAATGTATCAATAATTTGGGCGGCAAAACTTTTACCACTTCCTCCAAGTGCATTGCCAAATGGGCTATGATGTATTGGTATCCCCAATAAAAGATACGAGTAATACGAGTACACGAGTATCTCCAAGTAACTCTAAGATACGAACAACGATTGCATTATTTAGTATTGTCAGCTGAAATTTGAACGGAGATTAGGCCTATTTTTCAATTCACACTCGTGTTTCTTATTTATCATAAGTCCAACCCTTAAGTTCTCATCAGAGAAACTGGAAAATAAAGATTATATTGTGATTGTTCCTCGTACAATAATTTTGTATTATTCATAATTTAATTCAATGATGATTTGTATTTCAAATGTAGAATAGTACTCTACATTTTGGCGCAGTTTGTTTACGGATTTACGACTTCCAGGAACGGTGAGTCTTACCTGTTCATTTTCTATGTGTTCATGTGTCTTTAATGCCCTCAAATTCGACATCGACTATGAATTTCATTACCAATTCGGATGATATTGCCATCCTCAATAAACTCATGGATAACCATCAGGTGCAAACCACAGAAATGATGAAAGAGATGTTATCCGTGCTAACCCAATCCATGGTTGCTACCATAAAAAGTAGTCTATCATCGAAAACCTTGAAAGTGCCCTTATTTGATCCGTACAATCAGGATCCAAAAACATGGATTTCGGTTTATGAAATGATTTGTCGAAATAACAATTGGGTGGACGATTCTTCGAAAATAAATAACATCATTTCAGGTTTCAAATCAGGGAGTGTTGCTCAAAAATGGTTTTACGCTCGAGTAGTAAACGATGAAAATGAAGATTGGAACAATTGGAAACAGTCATTTATAGGAGCTTTTGGTCAGAACCGTTTAATTCTTGCGGAACGGGCAAGTGCTTTCACTTATGAAGGCAGAAGTACTCTTATGGAGTACTGGTACGAGAAGGTGAGTCTGATCCAATAGGCCTATGGTACTATTCTACATTTGAAATACAAATCATCATTGAATTAAATTATGAATAATACAAAATTATTGTACGAGGAACAATCACAATCTAATCTTTATTTTCCTGTTTCTCTATCAAAAGCCTTGATCACACATGTGCTATCAATCAGCCGATGTCTACTGAAGTAGCAGTAGGAATAGGTTCATTACATGACTGTATATCAACGTTATCCAAGAGTTATGCGTGCCTTCATAACTAAACTTTCTAAACTCGCGGAGGACCGCTCGAATTTCTGATTAATTTCTCAATTAATCCCTCCCTACGCCTTCCAATAAATGGCCTAAATCCTACTCTCAAGTGATGATGTGGACGCGAGTGGAAACTTAATTCTCCGTTCATCGAGCGGTTTCCATGAGGCTGAGAGGCCCAAGGAAACAAGTCCGAGGATTCTGAGTGGAGGACGGAGCGGCTATTTGGCTCCCACATGATTATCGTCTCACACATTCACGCTCGCTTGCTCGCATGCTCGCAAAAAAAAAACCCTTTGGCATAAATCAATTTGAATTTTGGGCATACCAATTTGAACTTTTGGCAACTGAATTTGAACTTTTGGCAAATCCATTACGTTTTGACAACTACTGGAGTCCTTTTCCACCTTCATTCCTTTTACAATGTTCAATAAATTGTTTTTCCCTCTTAAAATAAAAAAAGAAAAAAAAAATCAATCAATCTATATCCGAAGCGAACTGTTGAGCATGAAGAGCTCTGGGTGGTCTCATTCGTTTCGAAAAATTGAACACTATCTGAAATTGATTTCAACTTCAATTTTTCACCCCTTAAAGTTGGATAAAATTTGCTAAATGTTTTTGGTGCACAACTAGATCACAATTGGAGCCTACAACCCGAAATTCATTCATTTTGGTCAACATTGAGGGGACTAAAAGAAGCGCACTAACGGAATTTTTTTCGTTCGTTTTTCGGATGCAACGCACCTTGAAACTTAAAACATCAGATTTTGAGATGGTGTTTGAGAAAAAAAAAGGCTATTCACGAGTTTATTTGGGGAAAAAATTCTCAATGGACGTATTCGCATAACTTGCCTGTATGAACACCGTCACTTATGGTCGATTCCACAAATAACGGTGTCCCACGCAATATTTGTTTCATGTGACAGAATGCCGTACGCAAAAAGCCATTCCTGCTCTTACAGGGTTAAATATCCCCGCAGATGGAACAAACTAGCCGCTTCACTTGCAAACGACGACAAGAGAGCTCAGAAACCCCATTTTCATCATGTTTATTTCAAACGATAACGCCATCTCCCGCCATCCTATTCAAAGCCTTCTAAATTGGATTTTAATGTTAGAGGCCCAATTCGTCGCCAGAGGACCGCATGAAAACGGCTCCTTTTCCGACACCCTTCGTCTTTAGGGGAGGTCTTTACTGGGCACCGAGTTTAATTTCCTTTTCGGTTCAGGCTGCGTAGTAATTGAGTTTTCCACAATGAGGGTTCAAATTTACCATTTCAATAAGAATGGTAGCACTTGGATATCGCTAATTTTCGGAGCTGGGATTCTAGGAGACCCCTTCCAACTGGAAATTCGATTTTGACGACTAGAGTTGCATAACCAAGCACTATTACGAACATAAGCTTAGAGAGAAGGTTAGAACAAAAGGCATCGTAATTTGGATTTAAAGTTATTACAAGAAAGTCCGCTCTCCTCGATCGCTCATCCATGTAGACATGGACACAAGCTTCAGTAGAAGACTCGATTTGGCAACACTGCACCTGCTTAAATGGCCTATCATATTTTTTCCAGGGCACACAATATAATTAATCAAGATGTACAACGGATCAAATAATCTAACGTATCAAAATTTCCAATGAATCATGTCCAACATATCAAAATGTCCAAAGTATTCAAAATTCCTACCTATTAGGATGCGCACACTCTACACCCTATTAGGGTGTGCGCACATTTTTTTTTTTTTTTTTCTTAAAGAAAATGCCCTGAAAAGAAACAAAATTCGGCTCCTACACAAAAATAGAGCCCCCAAAAAATTACAGGTGGTAAGGAAAATTATCAGTTTAACAATCCCGCGAAACGCCACGTCAAATACGCTGGAGATGTGATTGGCTGGCCGTCGCGAGGTAGCCAACATCGTGAAAATCCATCTCAAATAAAACTCCCGTTATCATACCGTACGCCAACAAAATTCCCTCCCCATTATAACTAGTGTAAGGGAATCCTTTTGGGCACTCCTTTTGGGAGGGCAGGTACTACTTTTCGAGTTAGGGTCCTCTCATATTTTTGGATACACGAAAATAGAGTAATGGTACTCTTATTTTTAAGTGGTACTCCCGAAGTCCTACTATTGGAAGTTACAGGTCAGTGGAAAGCCAGTAGGTACCTAGGTGCCAACTTACCTACCTTTACCTATGGCCACATGCACATTGAGTTTAACGCCACATAAGGACGAAACAACAACAACAATATTCTTGTTATCAAGTCTTATTCTTATCACGGTGATACGCTGATACGACCAAACCATTTCGGTCGATTTATCGATTTGTATTCTGCTTACTTGCGACAAGTGCATCAATTGAACGTTTATTTTTTGTGATTAATAATTACTGGTCTCTTGAAAACAAAAATCCAGATTAGGCATTAAGATCTTGAAAGAGGTAATGCAACTTTACCAAAATTTCGAAAAAGTTGTTTAAGTAGAGATGTTAAAGTTTCTGAAAAATCACGAACAGCTGCTCAAAGACATCCACGGCTCTGCAAAATATGATGGATTTGAAAAATTAAAAAATTGAATTCCTGAAAAATTGAGTTAAAAACGATTTTTTAAGTGTAATACGTCCGTTTGTGTAATATCACTTGCTTATTAGTTCGTTATGTCAATATATTGCTGTTACCAACCATGCTATGGAACTTCCTATAAGAAAAGAAGTTTATTTTGAAAATTAGGCACCTAACTTGAAAGTTCGTTCAAATGTTAGCTGAAAGAAATTCAATCCAAGTTTTTGACATTTTCATGTCTTTCATATGGCACATAAAAAAAAAAAAATCGTCACGAAATTTGATGCAACGATATTTGTTGCAACGATATTTGTTGCAACGATATTTGTTGCAACGATATTTGTCCCAAGTCGCCACAATGATGATTATGACCATCAGAAGTGAAGTTGTTAGGTAGGTAGGTACTTTACAGTTTGATATTACCAGGGGGGCATGAAAATGTTTCAATGTGTTGCAGACTCGTATGCAAGCGTTTTACCAAAGTTTTACAGCTACCTTTGAGCACGTATAATTGTGCTCAGTTCATTTCATTTCATCATTTTTTGGACTTTATTTTCCCTCACCCTTTCGTAATACGGGCTGGGTGGGGACCTGGCTAGATTAAAAATATTCTTCAAGTTGGTTGGTGGTATCAATGGCAAAGCCATGTTCTTTGCAGACGAGTGATCTATATAGAAAAATAATAAACCTTTGTGTAATAATTTGCAGCGTTTTGGTTTATTATTTTCAATAATAAACCTTTGGAATCGACCAAGAAAAAAATTTACCCCCTCAAAATTTGATGGTTTACGTTTCAAGGTACATAGAATCCAAAAATCGAATAAAAATTTGGCCGTCCGTCCGCCGTAGGCCGTACGCGGCACTATTGCCACTTAACATTGACCGATTTTGATGAAATTTGGTATGTAGGCTCCATTTGGGGTCTAGTTGTGCCCCGAAGATTTTGGTTGATGTAGGTCACTTCTAAGGGTTCCAAAATCAATTTTGAAATGTTGAAAACGCCCTAACTCAAAAAATTTTGATATAAAGGTATCGTTTTTCCTTCAATTTAAGATTCTATAGAATGTTTAGAATTTTTTGAGACCAATCGGAGCTCTGTAGGACAAACCGTTCGCTCACTACGAGAATTTAAAGTTTGGACGTTCGATAAATCAGCAACACGAGTGTGAATCGCAAAAGAGGCCTAATCTCCGTTCAAATTAAAGCTGACCGAAATGCGATCGATGTTTTTCTTCATGTTGGATGGTTGGTGGCTTTGCAGACGAGTGATATATATAGAAAAATAAAAAATAATTAACCATTGTGTAATAATTTGCAGCGTTTTTTGTCTTGAAATTATGGTCACCCGAATTATAACCCCTCCGACGGCCCTCAACTCGTACCTACTTCGCTTCAATACTTCATCTCGTATTTACTTCACCTCTCATTCCCACTTCGAATTTGCTGTTTGGTGTCAGCTTTACATTCATGAGTTGTGAAAAGAGAAGTTACGGAAGTACGAAAGGAAAGATTTCATTCCGGGATGTACCGGAAAATTTATTGCGGAACAAGTTGTTATCAATGCCCAATCATGATTTTTTTAATTTGAAAGTTTGATCGTTTTATAAAACTACGATTATGACGGTATTAGATACTCTTCACAAAAGAGTCATCGAAATTTAGTGGGTAGGTTCACAAACAAGGAAAAATAAAGTCGGTAAATAGACGCCCCCAACACAGGGACAGCGAGTTCGTGTGCAGAAGTCAGTTGAAATATAATGAAGAAAACTTCACGGTGGCTTTTAATTCGAAACTTACCTTCTGTTTTCCTGACCACTCGTTCAATAATCCGGATTTTCAATGATCCGCGAAACACATTTAAGTCTGTCAATGGGATATTCTCGCTAGTTCCTTGTGAAAACCTATCTTGTAGGTACTTCCTTTCGAAGCTCCATAACAATGTTGGTTGAAGGGAAAGGACCACACAATGGCACAGAAAAGTCACAGAAATTGTTTTGAAAGCTGAAATTTGTGAGTACCGATCCTCCAAATTACGAATAAATGTTCCTAGGTCTATGGGACCCCCTCGCTAAGGGACAGGTGTCGTCAGCTACGATTCCTATTCTCCTGAGGTAGGCCCTATTCTTGTCATGCGCCGACGATGCTTGTGTGAGCTTATGGTTCATCTTGAGTTGTGCCTTCAATCTAGCATAAACTGAAGAGAAGAAGAACTTAATCGTCGACTGTGTCTTGTTCGAGCCGCAGCGGTCAAGCCTAATCAGGAGATCAGTGCTGAGCGGTTCTGGTTGGCCCGTGGACTTTCGTGTGATAGTCGCTAAATATTTATAAGAATTCACAGACTTCATAAACGACATTAATTTTGATTTATTCTAAAAATTCTATATTATTTCAATGTTTTATTTATTTATTTACTTTATTCATTTAATACTTTATTTACTTGAACCAATCAAGTTATTTTGATATAGATAGACGATGTAAATATCATTAAAATATTATTTGTTAATTGCCTGTAGTCAGCAATGGGAGCAGGCTTTCGTAATAAAAAATAAAAAATTAATGAAAAAAAAATCCCCCAAATTAATGTATGTGTGTAAACGAGAAACGGAAAACGACTAAACGACAAATTGTCAACAAAAGGTTTACCAACTTCGATAGACCAAAATCCCACGTTTGGGGTGTGCGGATTTACCGCCGCCTAGCGGTCGTTCCGCTTCAAGTTCCTGCTAGAAATGACGTAACACGCACTTTGATGGTACAAAAAACTGCCAAACTTTCTGAATGCAATAGCTTATTCACGAAAACATTTTAGGTTATTATCTCTGGCTTTTCCGAATCAGAGGTTTCCTGAAAACACATTCATGTGTTTTCCCCCTCGATTTTCTTCTGATGCTGTAGTTCAGTGTGGACCAAAGGAGAAGAATCCAGTTGTAAGAGGGCCTTTCGTAATAAAACGTAATGAAGACTTTGTGGTACGAAGATGGTGATGGTTGTGAAAAAGTTGCAGCATGTAAAAACTGTGTACCTTATCATTGTAGGAACAATGATTGAGCCTAAGTGGGGAGAAGTGTAATGAACCTATTCCTACTGCTACTTCAGTAGACATCAGCTGATTGATAGCACATGTGTGATTGAGGCTTTTGAAAGAAAAACAGGAAAATAAAGTTAGATTGCGATTGTTCCTCGTACAATAATTTTGTATTATTTATGATTTAATTTAATTATCATTCATATTCAAATGTAAAAGAGTACTCTACATTTTGTCGATGAGTCAAAACATGCAACTTGTCAAAACTTTCAATCAATCAAATTGTCCAACTAATCAAAACATCCAACAGAATGCCTGAGTATATAGAAATGTCCAACGAAACAAAATATTCAAAGTATTGAAATTTCCAACGTATCATAATATTCAATGAATCAAAAGGGCTAATATACGTGGTATTAACTTAACTGGCAAATTAATAACGTTTCTCAATCATACCGCTATAATTATAATGCGTAGGTACTTATCAACCCTACTTATGAAATTTGAAGAGACCGATATAAACTGGCGAACCGGGTTGATTTAATTTATAGCGTTTCAAACTCACGACAAGCCGCTAATAATTCAATTTGATGCACGTCAGCATAATTCAAATGGTTTCTGCTCCATGACGAATTAATGAACAGGATTCCATTACCCCAGGGAATCCCAGACGGTTAATAATCAGCCGTCAATGATGAATTGCTTTTAGTAGGTAACTCCTTCTTCATTCCCTTCATTATTCTGGGGCTTTCGTGATGTTACTCGTGACAATTCGACTATATTTGAAATATACTAATTGAAATTGGAGGTAATGAGAAGTGAGCATAAAACGGAGCCAAAACTGAACCGATCGTTAACAGCTCGTAGCCAGTGTAATGAATTTCGAAGAATCGGAAGAGTTTCTTTGAATGATGCCTGAATTCATAACGGTTCAAAATAAATTGTAGAAATAATAATTATTTCTCAATAATTGAGACTTTTTTTGCGCATGCGCAAATAATAGTTTATTACTATATTTATGAAGGTATTTTAATTGCTCTATATTTTTGAACTTCGGACCCCTAAAGGGTAGCTTATTTATACTGAAAATGGTCCATAAGAGACCTCATACTACGATTGGGTACAAAATCGTCGAGCGCAAAATAATTGCTTTCGCTGAACCCGCACATTATAAAGAAAAATCAACTTCCGAGAAATTTCAAATCTCGGTGATACTTTTCCAGAGCAATAACAATGCGGGAAGTACGACGTCGAATCTCTCGTTAAGCCCCTAAAAGCAGTTTCAACCTGAAACTGCTTTACGTAGGATTACCCTTTTCTCCTTGCGGGAAAAACTCTCGACCCGCCTTGAGCAAATATTTTGGAAGTTTATTGCCCTTTCAGGCGTTCGCGTTATAAAGATGGGCGCCATTTCACTATATAAGGGTTGGAAACTCGTTGTGATAAAATGACGAGACATTTTTTAAAGTCCTTTGCGTGTCTGATAAAGGCTCTAATTAAAGCCGACGGACGAGTAGAAATTAATTTTCTGGAATATCCCCCGCAGCTAGAGATGGCATAGCTAGAAAAAATGAAACGGAAAGTCGACAAAAAAGTGAAGATCAAAGGGAAGGATGTACAGTAAGAGACATAAATTTCAGCATTTACAGGGCGTTTTAACGTTTATATCTGGATGAAAACGAAATCAGAGTAGGGCGTTTTTTCATTATCTAAAGTTGAAACGTTCCAGTTGTGCGGGGCTTGCTCATTAACATTTTTGGTTTCCTCAGAGTCGACGGTAGGAAATCCTTGTTAAACTTCAGAATTTGTTGGTCCAACAATGAATGGATGAGAGCAGTAACAAATTCACTAAAGTATTAAACGTAGTTGATATTTTTGGTGAGTTTTGCAGATTGTGTGATTTCTCAGCAATGTAGTTTACTATACGTATTGAGTTGGTGTATAAAATGCGTGTTAATCTCACACTATTTCTGCTTCAAAGATGCACTCTGATAATGAGGACTCCAGAATTCGAAAGGTTAGCTCACCCCAAGAACCTCTGGGAGCGCTCGTACCTTGGGATATAAATGTATTACCAAGGTTCAGAAACTAAGGCACATCAAGATGAGGAGTGAAACGATCAAAAACTCTCCATGGAACGAGAACAGGAAGGATCTGTTCATAAGATATGTGCTGCCTTCGACAGTAGTGCCATCTCAGGAAGCGTAATGGAACTAATAGCCTACAATGTGCCTAACTAAAATAATGTCTCTGAGAAAATTGTTCATAAGAACCAAATTACAATTGATTACAGTGGATTTCCTGAGTGTTGATCATCCTAAATGTGGTTTTTTTCACTAATACTCGTATCTGATTATTTGGTTTATTAAAACCTATTTGCATTCCAAATTTTAAAGAAAAATAACGAAACAATATGTTCGTAAATGAAGATTCAATTTCTCCCTTGCGAGGGAAAAACATTAAATCATGTTTAATGTTTTTCCCTCGCAAGGGAGAAATTAGATTGCCGATCACTCAGCTGATCAGTGACCACTCAAGCGCCTTCAGCATTCTCCATTGACCCTGCTTCTCAAATTTCAGCTTCCTGCGTTCAACAGGAGAGAAAATGGCTTTGGAGCTCACTCAGCTGATCAGTGACCATCTTGGTACAACTAGACCCCAAATGGAGCCGATATAACGTGGTAACTAAGAAATCGGTCCGTGGTAACTAAGAAAAAAAAACGTTGCAGATTTGCGTGTCGGAATTCACAGAATGACCCCCAGCCCTAAAACATTAAACATGTTAAAATTCAATAAAGTAGGGTAATTAGTATCTATTCATTGAAAACATTTTTACTAATCCAGTATAAATTTCCCAGTATATTTTCAGGGAAAAAACTTCACATTCGAATTATAAAATTTTAACCTATTACATAAAAATTTGTATTTTTCTTTGAATGCGCATTTCACATAGAGTTTTGAGAAACTATGCTGGTATCATGTTAACGGCTTATAGGTGTACAAAATGTATCGACAGTAACAGGGGAATTGGGCTACTTAGTAGTTCAAAAGTTTGGCCAATGATGATTTGCACTTTGGATCCCGCTTCAAAAAATATATTCTTCATAATTTTTCCCTGAAATGTCAATAGTGTCGAAATACAACGAGCGCAACGCTCACCATTTTTGTTTTTTTCAAACGGAAACCCCATTTTTGGTTTATAATTTTCAATAATGAACCATCAAATTGAGCAATAAATCAAATTTTAACTCTCCCCCCCCCCCTAAAAATTTGATGTTTCCTAGTATCCATAGTTTTTGTACCTAGAATCCAAAAATCGAATTAAAAACTCGGCGCTGCGCGCCTCGGCGGGGGCTTCGCCCACCGCACCCCCGGATGACTTCCGCTTAGAGCCTAATGGCTAAAATGTGACATACCTTGAAAAGGTTTTTGCTCCCTCTCCCTCTTTATCTTTCTTCCACTGTAATATTTAAGATACCTCCTTATTCATAATAACATTAGGTTGTCAAGCATATTTGTCGTCAAGCATATGATAAATCATAGCGCTACTTTCCTTTCGCTTTTTCCTGTCGCTTTTTACTGTCGATTTTTCCTGTCGTTTTTCGACGGGGGGTCCCATCGCTAAAACCTTTTCAAGGTTAAAAAATCCAATTTTTATGAAATTTGGTATAAGGGCTCCATTTGGGGTTTCGTTGTGCCACGAAGCTTTTGGTTGATGTCAGTCACTTCTAAGGGGTGAAAATTAAGGTTTGAAATTTTCAAGAGTGCCCTAGCTCGAAAAATCTCGAAATAAAGGTATTGTTTTGTCACCAATTCAAGATAGCATTGAATTTCTAGAATTTTTAGAGACCACGCGGAGCTCTGTAGGACAATCCGTTCGCTACCTACGAGAACGGGTTTCCTTCGATAAAACGGGATCACGAGTGTGAATCATCAAAGAGGTCTAATCTCCGTTAAATTTTTTTTATCTCACCAAAATGGGAACGCTGTTCATTTCTCCTAGTTGTATTCAGTTTTGCTTCCTTAGCAACCAATAATGAAATTTCCCATACGAAACTCCCTATTTATTTCTCCCAAATAAACCAGATAGGTAATAAGTACCTATCGTTTGTAGGAAAAAAATAAATAAACAAATAGTGACAATGGTAGAGCTGTGATCTTTGCAGACGAGTGATCTATATAGAAAAATAATAAACCTGTGTGAAATAATTTGCAGCGGTTTTACTGCTAATTCGGATTATACGTGAAATTTCATGAATTTTTGACCCAAGCAACCCGGCTCCTAGTACACTCAAAAAATCTCATCCCTACGACTGTACAAAAATCGGTGTTGGAAATCAAGTGTGACACTTTTTTTTTTATATTATTTTTCGAAATTTATGGTTAACAGACCGACAAATCCACAGTTGGGAGGGGTTGTCATGAAGACAACAATAATAGTAGCGGTGCGGAGTGGAAATCATGTGACTCGAACCTTCAGACATCTTGTCGCGTTACCACTATCTCTACGGAATGAAAGAACGTGCAAAGACAACACGAAGAGTCTGGTATGAACCATAAAATCTTTTCTCCCCGCCGAGAAAACCTCATTACTCCAGTATTTACCTAGCTGGGTCCAGTCACTTCGTTACAAAGAAACATCCCTTGCGGTTCCAGTACCAAGAAAACCTTTCCACCTCTGGTATATATATTTTTTTCCTCTTCTTCAAAGTCAAACTCAGCCAAGTAGGCTCGTTACTGAAACTGGGCTGGCGACTCCATCAATAAAACAACATCTCGGACCGCATCAAAATTTATAAGGAAACTCAAAGTATAGGGAGGTCTCTTTGAGAATCGAATTCTGAAGAGATGAAACCAATAACGAAGGGAAAAAGTAAAAAAAAAAAGTGGGCTCTCGAGAAATACCTGAAGTAACACGATTTATTTAGTCAGTGAAATAAAAGTTCAACGCGTAACCCAGCCGTTTCAGAAACTTTTAAACTCGTCACCAAAATTTTAAAACGCTGGTATAATGTTGTACTTCGTTCCACATCCATTTGCATTCAAAAACCTCATATGCCCTTCCAATTAACTTCCTATAAATGAACAGGAAATGACAGTAAAATAAATATGATCATAAATGAACTACTATCCTATCAGAATAAGAACTTCTGAATGTTGTTCTTCATATATAAACTGTCTCCTTATTCTTGTCAATAAATGAATGTATTATTATTGTTATTATTATTATTATTATTTATGTACGCTAAGCTAGTACCAAGTACGTAGTTGACGGCGTGGCAGTTGGGACACGGGTGACGTCATGTTTCTCCCACCCGACAGCGTGAGCAAACCTCTCCCCTCTACTCAACTTGCTATTGACCAATGCCATCACTCTTTAGATTGGGACAACATGAACAGCAACGATTATCAAAGAACGTAAACCGTGATGTTCCACTGAGCTGTGACGTCTGCTGTAACGAAACAAGGAAACTCCGCTCTCGGAAGTAACATTCACTGTGATCTGTCGTTCGCCGGAAATAACAATTGTTTTCTACGGCACATGAGAGAGCAACTGCAGTCGACACCGAATTGACTTTTCGCGCGGGACAGTTCGTTTCCGACCTCCACCTCCGTCTCTGGGGGAGTCCGCCGTAGGGCGATAAAGGCAAAAACTTCGACGATAAAACTGCGATTGGAGGAATTCTAGGGTTAACTGCAGAGGACGACGGGGAACCAGGATAGGAAGTTGCCAATCGAAACAATGGATATCTCGTCGCACTTTTATTGGGTATTGTCGGTTGGAAACGTTTTGGGCAGCGTGTACAAAACTTTCACCTTAACGTAGATGTACGTTTGCCTCCTAAGTACTAAAGGCAGAAATTACTTCCCAAGTAGTAGCGAGGGTTGGGATGATTTTGACGTCTTCTACTTTGAGTGAACGATCTAATGAACCGACTTTCGATCTGAAAACTGATTTTGATTCCGTTAATAATAATAATAATAACACACTTGCATTACTGTGAAAAAGGTTCGTTATCTACTTTTCAACTTTCGAAAACTAGTACCTATTGGAACTTTTCCCCTAAGGTTGAATACTTCAAAATTCCTATTTTTGAAGATTTTTTGTTACTTGTTTGATACTGAAAATGTTTGATACTAAAAAAGAGGAGAACACAGTTTTTTCTTGCACTCGCAAAACTCAACTCTTTTTATTTTATTGAAATCGATGAATGGAGGAAAAGACTCGAGTGAGACAATGACGAGTGAGCCGAATACGGCACACTTAAAATGTTTCTGCAGGGTCGACATTATGTCGTTGCAGATCCATGTTTTTCCCGATTTCTTTCTCCCTCTAGTCCTATGAGGGCCCGGATCTTCAATTCATAGTCATTCCTCACCGAAAAAAAGGCTGCAAATTATTACACAATGGTTTATTATTTTTCTAAATAGATCACTCGTCTACAAAATCACCAACCATCCAATATGAAGAAAAAATAAAAAAAAATCTAAAAAAAATCAAAATCACCAACCATTGATCGCATTTTGGTCAGCTCTAATTTGAACGGAGATTAGGCCTCTTTTGCGATTCACACTCGTGTTTTGATTTATATATATATATTTCAATATAAACCCTTAAATTTTTGTAGGGAGCGAACGGTTTGTCCTACAGAGCTCCGCGTGGTCTCAAAAAATTCTAAAAATTCTATAGAATCTTAAATTGACGGAAAAACAATACCTTTATATCGAAATTTTTTGAGTTAGGGCGTTTTCAAAATTTCAAAATTGATTTTGGAACCCTTAGAAGTGACCTACATCAACCAAAAGCTTCGGGGCACAACTAGACCCCAAATGGAGCCTACATACCAAATTTCATCAAAATCGGTCAATGCTAAGTGACAAAAGTGCCGCGTACGGCGGACGGCGTACGGCGGACGGACGGCCAAATTTGTATTCGATTTTTGGATTCTGGATTGGATTTTTGGATTTTTTTTTTCTTGGTCGATTCCAAAGGTTCATTATTGAAAATAATAAACCAAAAGGTGATTTTCATTTTCGTTTTTGATAATTGGAGTTATTTTCCAACAGACCGCGATAATTATTAATTCATCTTGACTGTATCTTCACTAGAAATAGTTCCAGTTGTTAATTAGAGCTATTTAAATGGTCATTTCGTTATTTCATATGGGTCTAGAGGTAAGTAAAGATGAGTGAGCCGTATACGGCACACTCGCCCTCCCCAGGTGCTTTTTTCACCCTTGCTCAGTGTAATGTTCAGAACCGACGATTTTCAACCGAAGTTCATTCTATATTTTTTTAGGCAGAATATTACACTCAATGACCATTCATGAGCATAAATTGAGAAAAAAAAAATCGTGGAACATTCGTAAGTAGGTAATATCAAACAACAGGATGGCATAATCGGATAATGGTTGGTGTTACTTCAAGTTCATCAGGTGAAAATCCAGACAAAATCGTAAAAAGGTTTTCTTCCAAAGGAAAAACCATGCTTCCGCTATATTGGTAGACTCGGAAGCAAAAACGTATTTATGTACCACAATTGCGACCTATAACAAAAATATGAGTGGTACAGGCAGGGTGGATCAGGACATCAGTCAGTACCATATAAATATCGATTAGAGGAAAAAAATGGAACTGGACTCTTCTTACGTGAATTTTGGACGCGGCTAAAATCAATGCTTGGTATACATAGGATTACTGGGAGGTAAATGGCCAAACTCGAATTCAGAAGTGAACTAGTTCTCACATACATCACGAAATAGAAAACCACGGTGAGAGTAAGGGGTACCATAACATTGTCATCGAAGAGGTCATTGAGTGTCCTAGATGAAATAACGTATGATTGTACTAATCATCTCCTCAGTGAGGTTGAAAACAAGTAGAAGAGTGTGGACGCAGAATACAAGATCCGTGTCAGTTCAATGTGACGCAGATTTCAGATGAAGTACAATGTCTCCTTTCATACACAATCGCTTTTTATGCTATTGAGTTTTCATAGTTAAAATTAAAATAACTTGTCAACAAATTGTTGTAGTTATATAGTACAAAAGCATGCAGCGTATAATTCATTGTTAAAATTGACCCAGTATAATTCTGCTCCTCCAGAGGACGAGTGTGCCATATATGGCACACCCCCAATCATAAAAGTTTTCTAAAATTATTTTTCTGAACTTAAACTAAAGCTAAAGAATCGCGAATTAGAAGAAAAACACATTTTTTTTCAGAGGTAAATAGTGCTTGTCCTTGGTGGGTGAAGAGCTGGTAAGAGTGGAGTAGATTTTCCACACCAACCAAACCCTTCTCTGTCTCTCTCAGTGAGGAGAAACCATTCTCATTCAGGGTCTTTAGTGAAAACCCTCTTGAAAATTACGTTAACAAAAATGGGTTAATCAAAGAGACGCTACAAGCAATATTGTACACGTTAAGAAAACGTGGAATTCTGAATCGTAAACGAATCAATCCAATAACCCGAGAAGTACACTCCGTCAGTTTTCCGGAGGTTCTTGTTGTGAAGGTTCCTTCGGTTTCTCCGTAAACTAATAGAGAAGTATATCGTTCCTGAGAGGAGAAAATCTATTATATTTTCCGGATAGGGAACCCGAACGAGAAAAGAAACGAATCACCTTGAGAGCGTAAAAATGGAAAATAGATTCAGCATCTGAAAACAAAAAATCACAAAAGAGCTGCCACGTGACGAGACGAAGTGAGGTCCGGTTACACTTTTAGTGCCTCCGCTAGACAGAAAAATCCCCAGTTCGTCCCACATTCCCGTTATTATCTCGCAAATAACGCTATAAAACATCCGAGGGAAGTGAATGTATTTTCATATGCTACATAAATCTCCCCGAGCGATCTCTGCTGCTCGAAATACGAGAGGAGCACACTCGGCGTTCCAACTTCTGTTTTCTGCCGATCTCCACAACCACGGTTTTGGTGGAAGCCTCGTCTCGTCGCAATGCAAACTGACAGACTGGTTAGTTGAGCCGGACAATCTCATAATTCGCTAAACTTAACATTGAAACTTGAAACATCGTATTTAGGTTTTGAAGGTACTGGGACAGTACATTTTTTGCTTCCGAGTTTATCAAGGTAGCGGAAGCTTTGTTTTAACTTTTCAAGGTTGAAAAAAAAAGTTCTTCAAATCAAAATTTCTACTCGCGCTTTACGTTTCAGACCTTCCTGAACAATTTTGGTTCCGTGTCTGTCTGTCTGTCTGTCATGAAATCCTTGCCACAGCCATAACAATGCACAGCCTACAGTTTTCATCCGATTTCAATGAAATTTTCAGGGACTTTGCGGATTAGGATGTAGATGGTCCCCCATGAAAATCATCGCCCCCGGACTGATAGTAGCCACTGCGCATGCAAAAAAGTAGATTTCCTACTTTTAGAAGTAGATTTCCTACTTTTTTTTAAGTAGATTTCCTTTTTTTTTTATAGAGGCACTTCCCTTTATCCTTCTCTCCCTCCCCCACCTTCCTCATCATCCCTCATCCCTAGGGCCGGCGTCGGGTGAGTCCTGGGCGTCCTCCCCATCATATTTGATTCATTTATTTATTTTGTTTTATGGCGTGCCCCCTCCGTCAAAGAGACCTTAAGTCTTTGAGGGGAGATTAAAAAAAAAAAAAAAAAACAGCCATAACTTCTACATTTTCCAACAATATTCAGAGACCGTGCCGGTTGACGTGTAGAGTCCCCTATGAGGGGAGTACAAAGTATTTACAGATTGATGTTTTGAGATCAACTGGTATACATCGGATCATTTATACTATCGGGTTATCGACAATATATCTATTATTTGATTTAAGGAGACAACGCAACTCCCTCCATCTGCAAGCAGAAAGGTTATGGACACGAGGAAGCTATGTGCCACGCCCACTTGGCAGACTTTTCTTGTTGTTCCTTACTGGCTTCAGCCATACTCTATACAATCGATATGTTACATTTAAAAATGAATAAATAAAAAACTGAACTGCAATGTTTACGCTCAAAATAAAAAATACATCACTTTTATAGTCCAAGATCACATTTGCTGAGGAAATAATAATACATCAATGCATCGTAAACGGCTATCTTTTCTGATGACAAAAGAACTTCCAAATTGAAGGGACTCGTCACGTGTTCTGTTTCTCTGGAAGAGTACGTGTCGTTGATCGGAGAAACGGTTGCGCATCCAAATACTGTCCATCGGATCTCGAACTTAAAAAAAAAGTCTATTCATGCAGCATGAATAAATGAACGAATTTTGAAAGACATTTTTTACACTCTTCAGGAACCGATTCAGAATGTTCCACAACGGGTTTCAGTGAAGAAATTTTTTCACTGAAAGTCCATTCTAAAAATCTTGAGGCCATCGCAATAGCTTCATTTTTCTTGAAAATTCGCTAATAAGGCTAACATTGCACGGGCTGTGTTCTGAAGATGAAATGAGTCCATATTCATGTTCACACGGCTATTGTTGGTTTTTTCATTTTCAGTATACCATACAAACATACTGTATGCACAGGGTATGATTCGAAGATGTTAGGAGTCCATATTCACGTTCTGCTCGTCTCTACGAACTCATAGAGTACCCACACGGCTACTGCATTTCTGGATATAACAAATATACGCACGTTTTCATTATATATATTTATAAACACATATGATTTTTGGAAAAACTTAAGGAATCATTTCAGAATGTTCCAAAACGGATCTTAGTGAAACAATTTTTCGAAAAAGTCCATGCTGAAACTTTTGACGCCATTGCAATAGCTTCATTTTCTTTGAAAATTCGATGACCAAACCAAACAGGTCTTTTCTTTGCTGATCATCAATATAGTCCACAACATAAGAAGCCTTTTATAAATTTATTAAAAAACTAGGTTGTGCAGCGCAGGAATAATAATTGTGTTGTTATTTAACCTAATTACACTTCTCACTCCCCGGGGTGCTTTTTTTCTTGAAAAGCGGAGACACATATTTCCTCTTCTACTCCTCAACATACACAAACACAATGAAAGTTGATGGGTAGCGAAAAGAACAGTACTGTCTCGAGTAACAACAGCTCGCGACTACCCCCAGGGCCTACTAACGTTGTCTCCTTCCGCCGTGTCAAACATTTATCTTCTTTAAATCCTCGAGGCCCCAACATTTTCCACCATACCCTCAATTCATTTACCCCCACTTCTTCCCGTTTGTAGCTGTTTTTTTAGCAGCCAAAACGACGGCTTACGAATTTGAGATCAACTAAAGCCTCCTCCTTAACATCATTACATCTCATTTATTTTGACCGTGGCTTCCTTCCCCTCGTTTATTTGGTGAGGAAGGGAAATTCCCGAATTTCAACTTGAGTAAGTCTGTCTTTTCTTTCATCTCGTGTTTTTCTTAAGGATTTAATACCTCCTCATTATTCTTCACCGCTTCCTACCTCGTTCATTTTGCTGACATTGCTGGCTTATTTTTCGTTCTGCGTCTCCTTGTAATTGCATGGAGCTACAATCACGGCAAAATATTCTCTCAGGGTTGAAGGTTCATGCTTTTCAGTACTATTGATTAATGCTAATATTATATTAGATTAATAGTACTGATCTATACAGTTTACATTTAAAATAAATAATTATATAAGACCGAAAAGACACCCAAACATGAAATGAATGATCTAAAAAGGTGGACGAAGAACTCCTCCTGGTGTCAGGAAACATATGTGGCTAAAGATTTTCCTCGGTGTTGGGAGAAAGAAAATTTTCCTATGTTGAATTCATTGCAGCGAGAGATCCGCATCTTTCTTAAAATTCTTAGCGCCAGAGGGCAAACTATAATTCTCAAACATCTTGTGTGAAAGAGCTCTCCGATTTCGATTCCATTATATGCCGATATACATTTCAACTTCTTTCGCTAGACTCTTCAGCTGCCGGCATCCGAATATCTTTGCCTCCTCTTCAAAGTGGAAAAGATGCAATTCAGGGATGTTTCCCGATCTGTATCGAGCTCGGTTTCCTAGAGCAACAGGTATCCTGGTGAGAATATCCCTGCAGGCACTACAACACTGGCAAATTTATTTTCCAAAGTAGTTCAACTGTTTTTAGCATGAAACATGCTTTAGCCACCACCTAACTGGGCAAAAACGTGACGAAACCGTGGAACTTACAACCGACCATTTCTAGGGAAATCTAAGGCCGTTGGTTTTCATCCCATGAAAATCGTTCGCCACTCGTTGAAAAGCCCACAATTTATACGTGAATTACCTATATACTGCCAAAACAGCTGTAAATATGGACGAAGGTGAGATATACCTACCTCTGATTTAAAAGAACTGTAAACAACATTCGCTGGTAAAAACCAGCATCGATTATGGAGTATATTGATGTTGTTGGTTGGCTTGGTTTTTATGAATGTAATCGAAGAATGAACGCGGGCTTTTAGTTACGATGTGTTCTTCGAGGATTTAGATGATTTCAATTTCATAATAATAAGAATACCTTTGTTGTGATCGAGACTGCTTTACAAAGTAGTGAGCCATCGTCTAGTTTCACGGAAGAGCGAGTAAGGAAGACCATTTGCAAACTTGTATTACACCATAAAGAGCTAAATTAAAACAACAGACAACAAATTCATAGTAAAAGGAAACATCAAACAAACAAAACACAGCTAAAGCATGTTCCATGTTTCTTGAATTTTAGCCGGAGGCTCTAAGCAGGGGTCAGGGGGCTTGCGAGCTTTGTTCAGTTGTTGAGCAAAGATGAGGGTACCCAATGACTAATCAACTTCCGCGCCTTTAAACGACCAGTGCTGACCGTTGGCTGATTTATGATACAAAAGAGGGCACCAAAAAGAGAAGAATTACCTCAGGAGCGGCACAAGGTTCAGTCTTGGGAGCCGATCTGTGGAACATCAACTATGATGGGATTCTTCGGGTAGAGATGCCCGAAGGAATTACACTGATTGGCTACGCTGATGACTTGGTGGTGGTGATAAGAGCTCGAAGGATGGAACACCTCCAGTTTAAGCTGAATCAGGCAATGCGCAGAGTGATGGAGTGGATGGAAGCACACACACTGTCACTGGCGATCCAAAAAACGGAAATTGTACTGCTAACCACAGCGAGAATTGAGAGATCTTTACCTATGAATGTGGATGGACAGGAAATCATCACCTCTCCAGCCATTCGCTACCTTGGTGTGATGCTGGACGGGAAACTAAGCTTCTGGAGGCACATCAGTGGAGCAGCAGATAAGGCTGCAGGTATTGTAAATAAGCTGAGCCGACTGATGGCAAATCTAGGGGGCCCATCACCCGCTAAGAGGAGACTCCTTATGCGAACTG